>JALPQI010003761.1:5000-69079 GCA_025490895.1 Thaumatotibia leucotreta | reverse complement strand
AGATTGTCTTATACACTGTTGTAATGTTGGCATTACTTTCAAATCCCATTGTAACGCTGTTTAATAATACCTACTTCAATATAATTATTACTCGAACTATTCATTGCGCCACCGAGTACCTACACGACATCTTCTCACGAAATTTTGCTTTGCTCCTTGTTCTACCTTTGTCAATTTTGGCAATACGTTAAAACAGCGGTTAACTAGACAACTCATTTTAATGATTTAGGCATAATATTTGTCCAATTTGCGAAAGAGACAGAAATATATTTGTCACGATGACAAATGTCTACTCTTTTCGAAGAACGTCACAACAAACCACTCTGTTCCAAATTCAAATTATTGACACCCTATTCAAGACGTGTGGCTGACCATAAAGAATTTAAAGCGATGTGTATATGACAATAAGGTATATTTTCCATAAATGTTGAGATATTTACGACCACCCTGACTGCTCAGATATTTCTGATTATATCTGTGTTCCGATATTTTTGCCTAATTATACGTTACGAATTCATTGAAAAGTAACCACTTTTAGCTCCTAAATTTGTGACGAATTACATGCCTCTAAATTATTGCCCTTTTTCACGTAACGAATTTATTGAAATTTTACGTTGCTCCGATTTATTTGGGGACCTCGACCGCTACCATATATCTGATGGCGACTGTACATGGTAGAATAAAGTTCCCCATACTTATAAATGGGCCAATCACTTTTTTATGTCACTCGTTGCCATGGTTACGTTCTCCTGGGTAACCCTTAAATTCACAGTTTAATGGCATTAAAATTGACAAAATTTGAATTTGTTTGACAGTTATGGGGCCCTTCCAAGGTGGGTCACCCACTAATCATAATAGTAGAGTTTGCAGGATACTTTTTCCTAGCAAACTATCACCCTGTTGTCCCCTGGGTGATGTGACAGAATAACAACATAAACAAAATGACTGACCCAAATATAACTCAATGTTTTTTTTTCATCCAAGCCAAATGTGTGGGATTAAAAATGGATAGGTCTTCAAAAACAATATTGAGGTATCTAATGTCATGTTTTTCTAAGCTGGATAGTTTGGGCGAGAGACATTACCCTGCAACTTCTAAAATAAAAGAACATTAAAGTGATTTTAAGGGCAACACAGGAGAACATAACTGATTGACTTTACTTGAACTACTCTAAGGGACACTAATATCATACCAAAATGACAACTATACATCACGGTTCAATCTGCTATAGAATTGTTATGTTAAACTACTTAGATAGTCTACGGTAAATGAAAACCAAGATGGGGCTTACATTGGGCACGTATTCTGTACACAACAGTTCGGGATTCGACAGCACTAGTCGAAGTTTCTTCTTCATACTGTTGAAGACTTCTGGATCGTTGAGATCCAATACTCCTTCACTTCTGGAACAATTGTAAACAGTGAATCAAGGGTTATAGATGTCAGACACAATGTTTCGTACAAACTAACAGCTGTTATACTGCCTATACAGCCAACTTTAAGAAATATTATTAAAATTAAAGACTGTTACATGAAACCCTCCAGGGCTGCCGCGGAAATGATTCGCGATTCAAATTTGCACTATTTTTTTTCAAGACACCCAACCGAATAACCTTCTTGGCTTAAGATCGGACTAGTATCTAATTTCAACTCTAAAGTAAGGAGAAGAAGGTGCATAGTTTCCTGTTAAAGATCGGATCTCCAAAAATTCTCGAAAAAATTCATACTAGCGAGAGGGGTGGAGTGAAATGGCGTCATGCATAATATAGCCAGTGAGGAAAAAATACTACTATATTAGTATAGGCCCATCCGATCTCATCCGGGTGTACCTTATTTACATATAAAATTCCATAGTGGTGATCGTTTTGACAGTTCGAAAAAAGATGCTGATTTGACTTGCCAATCATCATGCCTATTGCTGCGCCGACAGCCTCAATAAAATGATCGAATCATTACAGCAGCGGACTACAAGTTACACGCACCTGTCGGGCATGTCGGGCACGTCGGACCCGCGGCGCTGGCCGCGCCGGCGCGAGTCGGTGGAGCTCTTGCGGCGGTACTTGGCGAGGATGTCGTCGGAGCTCTCCGAGGGCTCGTCGCTTCCTCTTCGGCTAGCTTGTCTGTTGGCATTCAGCAGCGGACTACAAGTTACACGCACCTGTCGGGCATGTCGGGCACGTCGGACCCGCGGCGCTGGCCGCGCCGGCGCGAGTCGGTGGAGCTCTTGCGGCGGTACTTGGCGAGGATGTCGTCGGAGCTAACAGAGGGCTCGTCGCTTCCTCTTCGGCTAGCTTGTCTGTTGGCAGCAGCGGACTACAAGTTACACGCACCTGTCGGGCATGTCGGGCACGTCGGACCCGCGGCGCTGGCCGCGCCGGCGCGAGTCGGTGGAGCTCTTGCGGCGGTACTTGGCGAGGATGTCGTCGGAGCTCTCCGAGGGCTCGTCGCTTCCTCTTCGGCTAGCTTGTCTGTTGGCATTCAGCAGCGGACTACAAGTTACACGCACCTGTCGGGCATGTCGGGCACGTCGGACCCGCGGCGCTGGCCGCGCCGGCGCGAGTCGGTGGAGCTCTTGCGGCGGTACTTGGCGAGGATGTCGTCGGAGCTCTCCGAGGGCTCCACGCGGGGTGGCTCGTCGCTTCCTCTTAGCGCTTCCTCTTCGGCTAGCTTGATGTCTGTTGGCAGATGAATAATAATAGTATATTGTGTATTAAGGGCGGTAAATAAGAAATTGTGAACGAGTGTGAAAGTAAAGCCCAAGCCGAAGGCGCGGGCTTAACTTCACACGAGTTCATAATAGGGATGATGACTGTAGTTCAAATAAATGATTTAATATCATGCACGACATAATACACTAAGATATTATTACTAAGACGTAGATTACAGTAATTTTTGTACAGAACTTCTATTTAATAAATTGAAAAGAACTTAAAAGAGTAGGTAATTTGGTAGTACAGTCGCCATCAGATATATGGTAGCGGTCGAGGTACCCAAATAAATCGGAGCAACGTAAAATTTCAATAAATTCGTTACGTGAGAAAAGGGCAATGATTTGGGAGCGTGTAATTCGTCATAAATTTAGGGGCAGTCACTTTTCAAAAAATTCGTAACGTACAAGTAGGTAATGATATCGGAACGAACATGACTCAAAGATATCGAAGCAGCCAGAATGATCATAAAGATCGGAACATTTATAGGAAATATACCTTAAGTCTGCGTCACATAGTTTATTTTAATTTGTTACTATGTTGTCACTACTACTACTTTAAGTTGTCAATGGCAAAGATGATTTTGACGGCACTGTTGTGGGTGAGTAAATGAGTTTCCTAGATAAAAGAGAAGTTTTCAAGCATCATTATCGAAAAATGCATAAATTCAATTTTTACTTTTTATTGATGTAATCATATTAATATGGGATAAGTAAATAAAATCGTAAAGCTCGCAAATGATTTATTTGAATGGAACTAAAAAAGTATAAAGGGTGAACAGAATACCTAAAAGTCATTTGCGGATCCTATTTTACCACGGTGACAACTCCGAGAATTGTAAATTGACTGTTTCTCCCATTGCAGGCGTCCATGGGCTACGGTTACCACTTATCATCAGACGGGCCGTGTGGTTGTTTGTGTTTCAAATATATTGCAAGAACTTTTAGCAATCAACAATAAATACCGTCTTTTAAGCGAAGCAAAATTATATATTGTCACAAAAATAGGACAATTGTAGCGAAATTCCCACATAGGTAGGTTGAACCTCATATATTATCAATAATTTACGAAAATCGTTCTAAACCTTGTAACAATTGTAACGACTTTCCGAAAGTAAAATAGTAAATTACGATACAAGTGAGAAAAAAATTAAGTTCAGTGGAACGAGTGGAGATAAATTAAAGCACGACCGAAGGGAGTGCTTTAAATCTACACGAGTTACGAATTTCCTTTTCGCACGTGTATTATTAGTGATAATTGTATGTTGGTGGCAAACAAGCACACGGACCGTCCGATAGTAAGCGGTAGACGTAGCCTGCGGAGGCTTGACATCAGTAACAGTGATATTATACATATATGATATTATATATATGTGTTTATGCTATTGTTGCTTTACTAAAATACAGGGTGGCTCATTAAAATCTGTTAGTATAGGAATGTCTGAAACTATTCAACCGCTAAAAAGCTCAATTCAACCGCAAGAACCGTACAAGATAACAATATGTCATCAAAACATACGCGCGCTCGATAAGAAAACCCAGCGACTTGAATTGTTAATGCGAAGCGAATTACGTTGCGACATTCTAGCTATGACCGAGCATTGGTTGAGTAGTGATAAATTGAAATGTATCTATTTAGAGAATTACACACTTGTATCAAAATTCTGTCGTACTAGCTACGACCACGGCGGATCTTGCATATACGTAAGAAATGACATGAGAGCCGTCGAAAATTTAGAAATCACTCACTTAGCTGAAGAACGTTATTGCGAGATATCAGCAGTTGATCTCATTGATTTTAGACTAACAATAGTTTGTTTATACAGATCTAATTGTCAAATTAGTAATAACGACTTCCTTAGGTACTTAGAACGTCTGCTAGACAAGTTAAGTAATGTAGAAAGGGAGTGTATAATTTTAGGGGATATGAACATTGACGACACACAGGGTAATCTAAAGCCAGACTTAAAGAAGTTGTACGACTTGTTGCGGGCCCATGACTATAAGAACGTGGTGGATTTCCCCACCAGGGTCACGAACACTACAGCCACCAATTTAGACCATATTTATTGGAACGGGGACCGCTCAGCGTTACGCACCGCGCCCGTCAGCACGCACCTCAGCGACCACCTCGCCGTACGCGCAGAACTACTGCGCCCGCGCGCCCCGCCCGCGCCCGCGCCCCTCTCTCGTCGTGGGAGAGTTTATTCCACGAGAAACTACAATGAATTCCGTGCTGCGCTGTTAAGCGTGGACTGGCCCGAAATTATAAACCGAAATAATGATTCCGTTTCAAACCTAATACTTTCGACAATTTATATAATTCAAAATAAATTTAATATATGTTTCCCTTTGAAAACCCTTAGTAATAACAGCAAATCGTGGGTTACCAATGAAACGTATAACTTAAAAACCTTGCTTTTTGAAATAATAGATCTGGGAAAACGTTTTCCGGACAACGAAGAACTACGTAAAATTATTTCTAGCATGCACACCAAATATATTTATCTGCTCAACTCAAAAAAAGCCGAGTTCTATACCAAAAAAATAAATAGTAGTACAAACACAGTCAGATCGATGTGGGCCGTAATAAACCAGGAGAGAGGCAAAGCGTGCGGCGATCGAGTCGATTTCACTGAGGTAGTTACAGATTCGGATGGGAATAAATTTATGACACAAAAGGCGGCTGCCGACGCCATAAACAGACGGTTTGCGGGAGCGGCCGCGGCCTGCGGCGCGGCGCCCGCCGACCTGCCGCGCGCGCTCGCCGCGCTGCGGGCTGCGCGCCCTGTCGCCGACTGCTGTATCTGGCTGAAACCGTTCTCACCCGAAGAAGTGTACCGTATTATCACATCGCGAATAGCCAAAAAAGTGACGAAGGATATTTTTGATATCTCCGTGAATCTAGTCCATTCGGCTGCAGCTGAACTGTCACCGATACTTGCCGTGGTCTACAATAGATGCCTACGCGGAGGTGTCTTTCCCGACCCGTTAAAAAAAAGTCGCATCGCTCCATTGTTTAAGGGGAAGGGAAGGAGGGAAGACATGGACTCGTACAGACCGATAGAAATAATTCCGGTGATAGCGAAGATATTTGAGCACGGTGTAAGCTCTAGGTTAACTGACTTCCTTACCTCGAGAGACGCGTTATCGGAGAGGCAATATGCCTATCGGAGAGGCCGCTCGACAACCTCATTAACACGTGCCGTAGTTCGACATATTACAGAAGCGCGTGAGCGAAGGGACCAGGTCGCAGTTTTGAGCTGCGACCTGTCAAAAGCCTTCGATGTCACCGATCACGAAGTCTTAATCGGCAAACTTCGTCACTATGGCTTTGAAAGCTCAGCCCTAGCATTGATGTCCGACCTGCTGCGCAACAGAGCACAAGTTGTGGTCGCTAGCGGTGGTCTGATCCGATCCGACGCCGTGTCCACAAGTATGGGTGTGGCGCAGGGTTCTTCGGTGTCGAATATCCTGTTCTCCCTACTATTAAACGACTTACCAGAGGCGGTCACCAGTGGGGAGACCTTCATGTATGCTGACGATGTGGCTGTTGTTGTGTACGCCGCCACATATGATGAGCTCGAACGGAAAATGAACTCGACCGCCGCATCTCTCTCAAATTGGTTCAGGGATAATGGCCTTATTCTAAATACCACCAAAACCCATTACATCTGCTTTGATCTATCTGGCCGGCAGGTGAGACAGCTGTCAGTAATAGCGAATGGTATTATAATACAACAAGTCATGAAATTGACTTTCCTTGGCTTTGACCTAGACAGTTGCCTCACGTGGGGCGACCATATAGATAAAATGTGCAAAAAGCTCGCTACCGCTTGCTTTGCTCTTAAGCGACTGGCACGAATATTCCCATTAGAAATGGTCCGAGCATGCTACTTTGCGTCAGTTCATGCCCACTTGCAGTACGGAGTCGAACTATGGGCGGGAGCCGCCGACTGGGAGAGGGTCTTCCGACTCCAGAAATGTGCTTTGCGTTCGTTGGCGCGCGTTCCCCAGTGCCACTCCGCTAGACCACTTTTTAAATCGATGGGGATATTAACGTTGCCCTCGCTTTTAATAATGCAATTGGCAGTAAATACACGTGTAGAAGTAGACACTAATCCAGACATTGAAATCCCTCGGAGGTACACAACACGCAGCGCCACCGCCGGAATGCTGCCACTCGCGCCACATAGGCTCGTTAAGTCAAAAAAAACTGACTCACATTATGGGCCGAAAAATTTATAATCGCCTGCCGAGAGAAATTATCGCCGCGAAAAGTGCGTCAATTTTCAAAGCAAAACTCCGGAAATGGCTTCTCGAGCAGACGTTCTATGACCACAAAGAACTATTTAATTAATTAACTTGTATTATTTATTTTACCAGATTGTATAATATGAGTATGTATCTGATCTACTATACTGTAGCACCATAATTATTACCTGACATGTAATTTTATATTATGAATAAATGATGATTATGATTATGATTATGATTTTATCGGATATACGAAAATATGTTCTTAGGAAAGGAACCATGTCATCCATTTTAATAAACAGAAAAACTGCATTAATATATTGAAAAAAAAAACTACCCAGCAAGAGAATCGAATCCGGTTGTTTTGAAAAAATAAACTTATCTGCACTATTTCTATTCGAATATCCATTGTGTAGGTCTTAAGCAGTAAATAGTAGTATTTGTTTTTAGGGACCATTCGTCAGTTGTAATATGAATTAATGTAACCACCATGGGTCTTTTTTTTAATACAGCCAACAAGTTATATACATCAAATTAAAGCTTATTAAATACACTATCTTTAAAAAAATATTTAATTTTTCTAGCGTCATGACTACTATGTAAAAACACGACATAAAAAAAATCAAAATCACGAAATTTTCATAAATTTGGTCATAATTAATTATTGGTTGGTTTTAGCAATATGATGTATATGCAAAATATGAAGCTTACAGATATGCCTTTAATTTTGTTCAAGAGAGTAATTAGATATATTTAATAGTTCTCGAGATATACTTGATTTTGTAACACTTGAAATCCACCATCTTTGATTGGCCCCCATTTTTGTTAGGTAGCACTTATAAATGGCAATCTTGCATATTTGACGTTTTTATAAGCTTACCTAACAGCCGTGAAAAGGAAAATTTGTACCTCCTAATTTTAACCATACCTGTCATACCACAGAAATCTTGAAATAGCCCGTATGCCTATTAGCTATCACTTTGAGATGTCTATCATACTTTTTTAACATCCTTATGAATATGTCTAACTACTGTAAAAAGGACACTTGGTACCCCCAAATTATACCGTTTTCTAATTTCAGACCGACTAGCCCACGGACTAATTTACTTAGATATAATATCTGTCCAATTTGAGAAAGAGACAGAAATATATTAGTCACGATGACAAATGTCTACTCTTTTCGAAGAACGTCACAACAAACCACTCTGTTCTATATTCAAATTACCAACAACCTAGTCAAGACTTGTGGCTGACCATAAAGAATTTAAAGCGATGTGTATATGACACTAAGGTATATTTTCCATAAATGTTGAGATATTTACGACCACCCTGACTGCTCAGATATTTCTGATTATCTCTATGTTCCGATATTTTTGCCTAATTATACGTTACGAATTCATTGAAAAGTGGTTGCTCCTAAATTTGTGACGAATTACATGCCTCTAATTTATTGCCTTTTCTCACGTAACGAATTTATTGAAATTTTACGTTGCTCCGATTTATTTGGGGACCTCGACCGCTACCATATATCTGATGGCGACTGTACACAAACGTGAAGTCACTTTTGAGTATTTCATATAATATTCCATTGTGGTGATCGTTTTGACAGTTCGAAAAAATGCTGATTTGACTTGCCAGTCATCATGCCTATTCTTGTACCGCCCATGGCAGACACAATGTTTTTCATCACACCTGTGAGGCAAAAGTAAATAAAACAATATTATGTGTTTCGTTCGACTTCGGAGATCTTCAGGATGTGTGAGCGTAGCGTCTCCCAATGACCGATAGATGCCGCTAGCGTCTATGAAGCCGCTCCACAGCCCGTAGCGCGCCGCTGTGACGTAGTTTCCGCTCAAACAGCTTCCTGTAACCAACCAGCTCGCACCCGGCGACTCGCCGCCATTTCATTGTTTCGTCGACCGTCTTGGCCGAAGGTCCGCATATTTTTATTTAAATTCGACACGTGGTCTTTAACTTCTCGATCGACTTAATTCCCAGTAATTATATTTCGGAACTTCTGCTCGAACAGAAAAGTTATTTTAAGGAAGTCATTTGAAGTGTTTCGCTAATCGTCAAGAAAGTGGTCTATCGTTAAATATTTACGACGAAAATTTAAGATTCGAATTTTAAAATTTCATTTCGAACAATCGAGTTCCCGAAGTATTTTCGAACCGATAACGTCCGTCGCGCAATTTTCAAGAGTGACTTCGATCTACCCACTTTTTCTGGCGAAATACGTTCTCGACCACGATCGTGTTTTAAACGTTACCGTCGTTCAGTCGTAGGCGTTTCCGAGATTTTTAAAGTAGGAAATCGTCCGATTAACGCGTGTTTTTAATCGCGTTACTTCTCATACGTAAGCCGCTCCGCACCCGACGAGAGGAAACGTGCATCGCGATCATCGTGTCGCCGCGGGCAGCCCGGCGCCGCAGGCCGGGGGCGGCCCGCGCGCCGCCGGGGAGCCGGCGCCGCCGTGTCGCCGCCGCGGCCGGGCGCGCCGGGGGCCACCCCGCGCTCCGCCGCCGCCGCCGGGACCTGCAGCTGGACCTGGGTACTCTTTACGTTTTCCGCTCTCGGATCGATTGGTGAGTTAGCTTAATGATATTCTATTAACCCAAGGAGTCTAGTCTGCGGATGGCGACGAATGTTGTGATGAGACTGACGTGGCGCCATGTGGACGCCACCGGTCCTGACCTCACTAGCTGCCACGTGAGCGCTGGCCGCCACGTGGTCGCCACTGGCTGCCACGTGGGCACCACCGCGCCATGTGGGTGCCACCGATCCTGACCTCACTGGCTGCCACGTGGGCACCAACGGTCCCGACTTCATTGGCCGCCATATGGGTGCCACCGATCCTGACCTCACTGGCCGCTACATGTTCGCCACCGATCCTGACCTCACTGGCCGCCTCGTGGGCGCCACCGGTCCTGACCTCACTGGCCGCCACCTGGGCGCCACCGGTCCTGATCTCACTGGCCGCCACCTGGGCGCCACCGATCCTGACCTCACTGGCCGCCACGGGAGCGCCTCCGATCCCGACCTCACTGGCCGCCACATGGGCGCCACCGGTCCTGATCTCACTGGCCGCCACCTGGGCGCCACCGATCCTGCCCTCACTGGCCGCCACATGGGCGCCACCGGTCCTGACCTCACTGGCCGCCACCTAGGCGCCACCGATCCCGACCTCACTGGCCACCACATGGGCGCCACCGGTCCTGATCTCACTGGCCGCCACCTGGGCGCCACCGATCCCGACCTCACTGGCCGCCACGACGGTGCCACCGGGGCGGGGACTCCACTGGCTGCCATGTTGGTGCCACCGGGCCTGACGTCGCTAGCTGTCACGGGGACGCCATCGGTCCCGACGCTGGCCGCCACCGGTCCCGACGCGACTGAACGCCACGTGAACACCACCGGCCCTGACCTCACTGACGCCATGTCGGTGCCGCCGGCCCCGACGTCACTAGCTGCCACGTGGGCACCACCCGTCCTGAACTCACTGCTCGCCACGTGGGTGCCACAGGTACTAACGTCATTGAGTGCCATGCCGGCACCACCGATCCCGTTTTTTGACGGGGTGCCACTACGATGCTACCGATCCCGACCTCACTGGGCGCTACAACGGTGCCACCGGTCCTCGCCTCATTGGCTGCCGCAACCACGACACCGGTCCCGACTTCACTAGTCGTCGCGACGGCACCATCGGTATTGACCTCACCGGGTGCCACGGGACACCGCTGGCCACGAAATTATAGTCACCATGATGACATTACAAGTAATAATACTGCCGTTCGATGCTGATGCTGTCCAGGCATGGCGGTATAACCCACCTCCATGTTGCTGCCAATCACGAAACCGCTACATTCACGCGACCACCGCAATGGCGCTACAAGTCAGAACTCAAATCCGCGGGCCTGCTTTCTGAAAACTGGTGGTATTGACAAGGTTTGGAAACAGATCTCTTATAATCTCTCTACTCGCACTCGTTCTCCAACTATACGGGGTCCTCCTCATAAAACGAACCATTTCTCCGAGGGCAATAAACAAATTTGGGACAAAAACCCCCGGTCGTAAGCGAGCTCGAGATACAGCTGCACGAGGAAAGAGGCCATGGAGAGATAGCTCGAAACACCGGTATACTCGTCACAGAAAATAAATT
This sequence comes from Thaumatotibia leucotreta, assembly GCA_025490895.1. NCBI lineage: Eukaryota > Metazoa > Arthropoda > Insecta > Lepidoptera > Tortricidae > Thaumatotibia > Thaumatotibia leucotreta. Next base: position 57,955 of record JALPQI010003761.1, on the reverse strand, counting down.
CTTCGTTTTTATCTAAGCGTATTGCTATGCCCGGTGCTATTCCTACACAGATTATTCTTTCCCAGAGCCGATTAAAGGTCTCCCATATTAATAGCTGAACTTACATACTCCTCTAGCGCTACGACCTAAAGAAAGTCCTGGTCCCCAACACGACTGTTCACCTCTGACTCCGGTCCTGGGCAGTTTTAGTATACTTAATATTATTTGTAAGTAAACAATTGGATGCGTCCGTGACTGCGTCCACATGATACATTTCTGACCAAAGTTTGATCACCTATCAAGACTATTTCCTGATAGCAATCCAGTCGAAAAAGTAGTACAGATTACCAGATCAACCCCCATCAACCTAGGTTAGCAAATATACTACCTGAAATTCGTTACAATCCTTACTCAAACCATAGCCACAACATTTGCGTCCTGCAGGGAAAATAAGGTAAATGATTGGTTGCGAGACAGCCTGTCTCGCGTCCAACGTCGTGCGCTCCTAGACGGACTCAACCTTACGAACTTGGGCGTCCATGGAGGCTGGTTGCACTATCGCAGGCCCTAACACTGCTTCGGGCGATTACAGAGTCCCATGCCAGCTCCCATCTCATCTGCCAACCGGACTCTTGAGGGAATCTCCCATGGTGAATTAAGAACGTAATAAAATACTTTCATATCGAGGTAAGAAGGAAACACTATACTGAGTATATTGATCAACGCACCGCATTCTCAGTCGGTCCTCAACAGGAAGCCGGTGCATGGTCTCCAACAGGGAACTTGCACTGCGACTCCAAAAAAAAAAAAACTACACTTTAAAACTTAAGGAGAACCTGAGGAGATCGATAGTTAGTATGATTATTAGTTACAACGACCAACGCAGAAAGTATTGGCATCAGGGAATTGCCTACGCACTACAGGTTCAGAACTTACGGAACCAGTTCGGTTCATATACCTACAGGTCGGTACTTTCAGGAAGTCGACGGACGAGCTAGGGGACTCTGCGCCCCCGAGCGGCACCAGCGCCCGGAGGCCACTGAGCAGATCTTCACCCGCTAGGGTACCCCGTCCATCGACCTGTTCGCTCACCTCAAACGTTCACGTGCCACAGTATGTCTCAGTCTACTGGCCCTAACTGAACGCACGATGCGTTGAGGTAAGCGGAACGCTGCTACACCGACGCTGACTGACCAGATCAAAAGAAAAGTCTGCTGGTGTTCCGTTGGCGTTTCTCCAAAGTAAAAACAGGTACGCCCATATGGAAAATAGTCATCGTGGTACGCTAAAAATAACATCGTCTGCCAGTTGTCTCATCAAATCAAGTAACGAAAATATCCTCTCATATTTTATCGCATTTAGCGTAGCGAACGATAATCTCTGATTAATATTATTTGTAAAGTATTTATTTGGCGAAACCTTCGCCTTCAAGGTGCCTGTTTGATTAAACGCTTAAAGAATACTAGTTTTAATCTGAACAGCTGTACGACATATCAGAGAGAAACCCACATATGGAATGTTAATACCGAGTTTAGAGTCCATGACCTTACACTGTACTGTATTATACGTAGACAATTATTCTAATAATTCTCACTTAATTATTTCCTTTCTGAAATTCCGTTCTAAATTAGATAACATCAAAATATGAACCCGGTATTCTGGACGTGTCAATTCGTATGAATTACCGAAAATGTTATGTGAAACTTATGTGTAAAAACTGCGGATGAGTAAGTCCTATATATAATCTGCGGATATCTACTCTGTAGATGTATGCAAATAGCATGTCAACCCAACCGAAAAGCCTCGTTTGAGCCTATTCTTAACCTCTGAATGCAAAGCGATGCATCATGTATTCTTAATTTTATTGACTACACGTCAAAATTCATTGGTTGGTTTAGGGCAGTAGAGCCCTAACATTTCTGCACCCGCTGACTCGCCACCAGGAGATAATAGACAGGTCTCACATCCTGAAGATCTCCGAAGTCGAACGAAACACATAATATGAAATTTTACCTTCCAATAAAATTAATATTATGTTTTCTAAGACTTCGGAGATCTGGATAATGCCTTCCTGGTGGCAATATTTTATCAACCTTTACATTCTCCTCAACAATGAAATGGCGGCGAGTCGCCGGGTGCGAGCTGGTTGGTTACAGGAAGCTGTTTGAGCGGAAACTACGTCACAGCGGCGCGCTACGGGCTGTGGAGCGGCTTCATAGACGCTAGCGGCATCTATCGGTCATTGGGAGACGCTACGCTCACACATCCTGAAGATCTCCGAAGTCTTAGAAAACATAATATTAATTTTATTGGAAGGTAAAATTTCATATATTTTCAAAAAACTACTCTAAAATGGCCTGAATCATTTCTCAAAATCAGGGATGAAAAAATTTATCGTTTTTATAATAGAAATCCCGGCGCGGCGCGCGCTAGTGCGACGTAATGTTGTATAAAAATCCTTGATTGCCCAAGGGCATAATGACGCATCTGCGGCGCGCATCGTATTGGGCACTTACCGAACAGGTGTGATGAAAAATAAATATCCCCTAATATGTGGTCCGTTAAAAATGTTCTACTGTTAAATAAAACTTGAAAAGAAAATTTTAATTTCCAATTACATGGGCAACAGATGTCCTTTAGAGTCGTCTCCGAGGGGGACATCTTGGGGGATTGAGGGGATATCTTACCCATATCGACCTAGTCACACGGTAATTGAGGCTTGTGATGCGGGTTTCTAGAGACGAATTATATAAAAGATAGTTACATATAGATACTTAAATACATAGAAGGCAGAACTAGCGAACAAATATTTGTGATAAATAAATACACAAATAATGGCCTCGCTGGGATTTGAACCCGGAACCTCCAGCTTCGTAGGCAGGGTCACTACCAACTAGGCTACGGAGGCTAACGCTACACTATGTTTATTTTAAAAACATACCTTGTTTGCCTATACAATAAATTTAACACTATTTTTGACTAGACTGGTAAGCCTATCGCTATGCGATCGACGTATTACATCTCTGTCACACTTACGAAATAATTCACAAGTGCAAGAAATAAATGTTACCGTTAGGATGCTGATGGGAGCGGCCCTTGGGCCGGCTGAACATCTTGATCTTGTGCAGCAGGTTGCCGCCGGATCGTTTGACATTGCTCTTCACTCGCTCAGGTTGACGGAATATCTCCTGTCATAGGTAGACCTAGTGAATGACGAGTTACCGTTAGGATGCTGATGTGAGCGGCCCTTGGGCCGGCTGAACATCTTGATTTTGTGCAGCAGGTTGCCTCCGGATCACGTCACATTGTTCTACACTCGCTCAGGTTGACGGAATATCTCCTGTCATAGGTAGACCTAGTGAATGACGAGTTACCGTTAGGATGCTGATGTGAGCGGCCCTTGGGTCGGCTGAACATCTTGATCTTGTGCAGCAGGTTCCCTTGTGATCACGTCACATTGTTCTTCACTCGCTCAGGTTGACGGAATATCTCCTGTCGTAGGTAGACCTAGTGAATGACGAGTTACCGTTAGGATGCTGATGGGAGCGGCCCTTGCGTCGGCTGAACATCTTGATCTTATGCAGCAGGTTTCCTTCAGATCACGTCACATTGTTCTTCACTCGCTCAGGTTGACGGAATATCTCCTGTCATAGGTAGACCTAGTGAATGACACGTTACCGTTAGGATGCTGATGTGAGCGGCCCTTCGGTCGGCTGAACATCTTGATCTTGTGCAGCAGGTTGCCTCCGGATCACGTCACATTGTTCTTCACTCGGTCAGGTTGACGGAATATCTCCTGTCATAGGTAGACCTAGTGAATGACGAGTTACCGTTAGGATGCTGATGTGAGCGGCCCTTGGGTCGGCTGAACATCTTAATCTTGTGCAGTAGGTTGCCTCCGGATCACGTCACATTGTTCTTCACTCGCTCAGATTGACGGAATATCTACTGTCATAGGTAGACCTAGTGAATGACACGTTACCGTTAGGATGCTGATGTGAGCGGCCCTTGGGTCGGCTGAACATCTTGATCTTGTGCAGGAGGTTGCCTCCGGATCACGTCACATTGTTCTACACTCGCTCAGGTTGACGGAATATCTCCTGTCATAGGTAGACCTGGTGAGTGACGAGTTACCGTTAGGATGCTGATGTGAGCGGCCCTTGGGTCGGCTGAACATCTTGATCTTATGCAGCAGGTTGCCGCCGGATCGTTTGACGTTGTTCTTCAGCTCGTCGAGGTTGCCGACGAGACTGTCTTCTGTTATACGCCGTCTGGAAGGTAACGGAATGTTTAGACACGTTGAAACAGGTGGTGAAGTTATAATCTTGCACGATGGAAAATATGCCATCTTGCGAACTAAATCAGCGAGGATGTTGTGGACTAAATTGGAAGCTTAAAATCGTCATGGATACTTAACCTTTCGCCTGTGTTTGATAAGGATCCTTACCATAGATATTGAAATGAAATCAATTTATAATTAGAATTCAAAATCCATTGTACTGATCTTTAGCAACCACAGACGAGGGGTAAGTAAAGGGTAAGTTAAACAAGTACCCTATGCACGCATCTTGTGGTTCAACCCTCTGCCACTAACGTGGTCACACGACGTAATTATTCAACCTAGTTATCAACATAGTAGTTGAGTAGTTGCGACATTGAAATAAACGGGTGTCTGATAGATGTCAGTGGCAGAGGTCGATTGCTCATACGACGTATTGGAACATTACGCCAATAAACTGACCGCGTGGTGGCGGCAGTAAAAAAAGATTTTGTCACCACCATTCTTACGTGGGTGTCGGAACTCTGAAGAGTCGTGGAAAATTGATAGGCAGCATTATCATGACTATCATCATAGCGGGTTGGCGATCACTACTGACTCTTCTCAAATTAGAGGGTTTGGTCGCTTTTCAGGACTTTGGATAATTTCTCACAACAGGATGAGTATAGGCCACTATAAAAAAAATTATTGAATCGCTGGACAGTTGGGTAACTTTTCCTGTATGATAAACCTCTCTAAGACTCACCTCTGACTCTTCTCAGCAGTAGCATCAAAGCTGATATTCTTCTGTATATCGCCTAACTAGCGGAAGACTGAGGCTAAGTCTTTAAGATATACCTCTCTCTAAGACTCACCTTTGACTCTCAACAGTGGCATCGACGGTACCTAATGCTCTACGGTATAATCCCGATGAAGGCAGGAGTACCTAGCAGAGTACTGACGGTGTGTCTCTAATACACCTAAGACTCCCATACCTCTGACTCTTCTGAATAACAAATCTGTCTAAAGAATGAGGGCTTGGATACTTTTCAGGACTCACACTGGCGAAAAACCCCGATTTCATGGCATTAATTAAAAAAATCTAAGTGTGCCTTTCATGGTTTCGCTTATGTCGCTCGCATAAACAATAAAACTGAGTATCTATTCGAGACATAACTCGACCAATCAGCATGCACATATGCATGAAACGATCAGTCAAAGTTTGACTTGTCGTACGGTGCAATTCGCAATCAATTTTTTGTACATTTTCAATGTTGATTATTGTTGTTATTCTTTAATATAAAGTACCGTAACGATTATGGATTGTATTGTTGAAGGTAAAGACTACGTATTTAATAAGATATTACATAAAGTTGTCATTCCATTTGATGAAATGCGCGATTTAACTTTGTAACAAAAAATAAGTGAATAAAAAATATTGTCATGGACTAAAAGTTCACTTTCTCGTGCATTCCTGTCTTGAAAGTGGATTAGTTTATATCCTTGTTTATCAAAGCAGCAATATATAATCTATTTTGCCTATACCTTTCTATACATTTGAACAAAGTTTTCGATGTTATTAAGAAAGTAAATAATGATAAAATTTATTTTTTTCTTTTAATTTTGTTATTTTAAAAGTCTTTTATGTTTCTTTTAAGGTCGTTAGTCCCCAAAAAATCGTCGAATGCGATGACTGAAATAAAATTTGATCTCTTAAGTGGAGAAACTCGATAAATGATTTTTTCAAAATTTGTATTTAATTTATAATTAGTATTATTACTTAAACAGTGAAATAGGTGTGTTTAAAAACACAACGGAAAGTCTTTAGTGAAGTACCAATCTAATTATAACCACATTTAATTTATGCCAGGAAATCGGGGTTTTTCGCCAGTGTGGGACTTTCAAAAGCCAATTTCTCCCAACTGGATGAGTATAAGCCCGCTATAAAAAACAATTGAATCGCTGGTCAGTTGGGTACCTTACCGATGACTTTAAGACTCACCTCTGACTCTTCTCAGCGGTGGCATCAAAGCTGATACTCTTCTGTATACCGCCTAACTAGCGGAAGACTGAGGCTAAGTCTCTAAGATACCTCTCTCTAATACTCACCTTTGACTCTCAACATTGCTATCGAAGGTACCTAATGCTCTACGGTATAATCCCGATGGAGGCAGCAGTACCTAGCAGAGTACTGATGGTGTGTCTCTAAGATACACCTAAGACTCACATACCTCTGATATTTTTTTTATTTGAAATAGGCTTACTCATGGCCACAGACTAGCCAAGGGAAGAGACGTGGCCTACGATGTAGTGAGTTTGCCCAGAAGGTGCCTATTCACCCTTGACTTGAAGGTTGACGGGTTATATGATCTTGGAAATATAGACGCTGGCAGGGAATTCCACTCCTTGGCAGTACGCATAAGCAAAGAAGACGCAAAGCGCTTTGTACGAACAAATGGACTCTTTTGAACAACAAATCTGTCTAGATATTAGAGGGTTTGGTTGCTTTTCAGTTAGGTACCTTTTCCTGTAAGATAAACTTATCTAAGACTCACCTCTGACTCTTCTCAGCGGTGGCATCAAAGCTGATACTCTTCGGTATACCGCATAACTAGCGGAGGACTGAGGCTAAGTCTCTAACATATACCTCTCTCTAAGACTCACCTTTGACTCTCAACACTGGCATCGAAGGTACCTAATGCTCTACTGTATAATCCCGATGAAGGCAGGAGTAACTAGCAGAGTACTGACGGTGTGTCTCTAAGATACACCTAAGACTCCCCTACCTCTGACTCTTTTGAACAACAAATCTGTCTAAAGAAATTGGTTTCGGATCGACGGCGGTCGGAGTCTCAGGTATCGCCTGACACCAGTGGACACTGGTTCCATTGTCAATGGACTGACAATGCGCTCTAAGCCTCACATACCGTAGACTCTTCTGAATAACAAATCTGTCTGAAGAAAGAGGGTTTGGACACTTTTCAGGAATTTGAAAAGCCAATTTCTCCCAACTGGATGAGTATAGGCCCGCTATAAAAAACAATTGAATCGCTGGTCAGTTGGGTATCTTACCGATGTCTTAAGACTCACCTCTGACTCTTCTCAGCGGTGGCATCACAGCTGATATTCTTCTGTATACCGCCTAACTAGCGGAGGACTGAGGCTAAGTCTCTAAGATATACCTCTCTCTAAGACTAACATATGACTCTCAACAGTGGCATCGAAGGTACCTAATGCTCTACGGTATAATCCCGATGAAGGCATGAGTATCTAGCAGAGTACTGACGGTGTGTCTCTAAGATACACCTAAGACTCCCATACCTCTGACTCTTTTGAACAACAAATCTGTCTAAAGAAATTGGTTTGGTTGCTTTTCAGTTAGGTACCTTCCCCTGTAAGATAAACTTATCTAAGACTCACCTCTGACTCTTCTCAGCGGTGGCATCAAAGCTGAATAAACGATGAGTATAGACCGCTATAAAAAACAACTGAATCGCTGGTCAGTTGGGTACCTTACCGATGTCTCTAAGACTCACCTCTGACTCTTCTCAGAGGTGGCATCAAAGCTGAATAAACGATGAGTATAGGCCGCTATAAAAAACAATTGAATCGCTGGTCAGTTGGGCACCTTACCGATGTCTCTAAGACTCACCTCTGACTCTTCTCAGCGGTGGCATCAAAGCTGATACTCTTCGGTATAGCGCCGGTGGACGCCGGCTTGGCGGGCGGCGGGCTGACGCGACGCTCGGTCACGTTCTCGGAGTTCACGTCTTGGCTGGAGCTGCGGTCGGAGACTCAAGTCTCGGCTGACACCAGTGGACACTGGTTCCATTGTCAACGGACTGGCAATGCGCTCTGAGACCTCTAAGACTCTCATACCTGTGACTCTTTTGAACAGCAAATCTGTCTAAAGAAATAAGAGGGATTGGTCACTTTTCAGGACCTTGAAAGATAATTTCTCCCAACAGATAGGTCGCTATAAAAACAATCGGATCGCTGGACAGTTGGTTCCGATCTCTCTAAGATTCCCCTCTGACTCTTCTCAGCAGTGGCATCAAAGCTGATATTCTTCGGTATACCGCCTAACTAGCGGAAGACTGAGGATAAGGTACCTACCTTTCCCTGTAAGATAAACCTATCTAAGACTCACCTCTGACTCTTCTCAGCGGTGGCATCAAAGCTGATACTCTTCGGTATAGCGCCGGTGGACGCCGGCTTGGCGGGCGGCGGGCTGACGCGACGCTCGGTCACGTTCTCGGAGTTCACGTCTTGGCTGGAGCTGCGGTCGGAGACTGATGTCTCGCTGTTCACTGAGAGAGTGCTGAGGGAGATGTTGGAGGTGTCCCGCTTTTTCTCTATTCTGGAATAGAATAGAATAAATTTTTATTCACATAAAGCACACATTACAGAACAGCAAAAGTAAATACAATGGAAACATCTGAGTTAAAAGTAAAAAAAAAAAGAATAATAATAGAAAACAAAAATGTTACTATCTTGTATCTAACATTTACCTAGTCGTAGCAATTTTTCAAGATTATTAAAATGAGTAATTATATTTATACAATGAAGAGTTCTTTGAGAATTATACAGGAATAGGAGCGGGGTTTAGATTTTGTTTTAACCTCCTGCCGCCCAGACAGTAATATTTGCCAACGAAATTTGGATTGACATTGTAGGAAATAGGGTAAAATTTCTTTTGTTTCAGGAGACCTTTTTATAGGTCTCTGGGCGGCTAGAGAATATAGAATAAAAAAAAAAGAGATTGGATTTTTTTACTTGGTGTTATTCCCAAACGAGACAAGTTTTGTCAGCTATATTTACTCAGCCTCGTATCTGCAATATTCACTTAATGGAAAAAACACCCGTATAAACCTTTTAACAGCTAGGAATTTTTCATGGAGCGTGCCCGTATCGCCACCAATACAAAATTACATCACGCAAATCAGAGGTTGCATTTGAATTGAATGAGACTCATTTAACCTAATCAGGCCTTCGTCTGATTTATCAGACAACAAAGCTTGACTTATAGAGCCCACTATGCTCAAAATACTTCTACTTGGTACATCTGATGACGACAGAGTACCGTGGCTGATATGGGCTTGTGCATAAATCACGCGAGGTCCTATAGGGGGGGAGGAAAACATCCAGAAAAACCAGCCAAGAAAACATCACGAAAGATCACGTCAGGGGGGGGTACAAGGAGACCTCACGTGTATTTTTCATGAACAAACTAAGAAATATTGTGAATTTCGGAGAGCGAACGTTACAAAGTTGTAGGAAAAAAATACACGTGACTGCTAGGGGGAGGGGGGGGGGGGGGTGTAGCCAAGAAACTCACCAAACATCGCCAGGGGGGAGGGAGGGGTCAAAAAGTAGCCGAAAAACCTCGCATGATTTATGCACGAGCCCTATATCCTAGGCGACCGCACTAGCCTGCGCGGAGTCATCTATCTAGCCACCCGCGGCTCGCTATGTTACCTAGAAGACGATATGCTGACGACGGCGTCATCTATCTAGCCAGCCACGGCTCGCTATGTTACCTAGAAGACGATATGCTGACGACGGCGTCATCTATCTAGCCACCCACGGCTCGCTATGTTACCTAGAAGACGATATGCTGACGACGGCGTCATCTATCTAGCCACCCACGGCTCGCTATGTTACCTAGAAGACGATATGCTGACGACGGCGTCATCTATCTAGCCACCCACGGCTCGCTATGTTACCTAGAAGACGATATGCTGACGACGGCGTCATCTATCTAGCCAACCACTCGCTATGTTACCTAGAAGACGATATGCTGACGACGGCGTCATCTATCTAGCCACCCGCTCGCTATGTTACCTAGAAGACGATATGCTGACGACGGCGTCATCTATCTAGCCAACCACTCGCTATGTTACCTAGAAGACGATATGCTGACGACGATGGTCCGGAGCTCGGGCTTGGCCATCCTGGCCGCGTTGTTGAGCAAGTTGGCCGACGTGGAGATGGTCGCGGAACACATGCGGCTCATGAGGTCGGTGATGGCCGAGCGGCGTCATCTATCTAGCCAACCACTCGCTATGTTACCTAGAAGACGATATGCTGACGACGGCGTCATCTATCTAGCCACCCACAGCTCGCTATGTTACCTAGAAGACGATATGCTGACGACGCTGGTCCGGAGCTCAGGCTTGGCCATCCTGGCCGCGTTGTTGAGCAAGTTGGCCGACGTGGAGATGGTCGCGGAACACATGCGGCTCATGAGGTCGGTGATGGCCGAGCGGCGTCATCTATCTAGCCAACCACTCGCTATGTTACCTAGAAGACGATATGCTGACGACGGCGTCATCTATCTAGCCACCCACGGCTCGCTATGTTACCTAGAAGACGATATGCTGACGACGGCGTCATCTATCTAGCCACCCACGGCTCGCTATGTTACCTAGAAGACGATATGCTGACGACGGCGTCATCTATCTAGCCACCCACGGCTCGCTATGTTACCTAGAAGACGATATGCTGACGACGGCGTCATCTATCTAGCCACCCACGGCTCGCTATGTTACCTAGAAGACGATATGCTGACGACGGCGTCATCTATCTAGCCACCCACGGCGCGCTATGTTACCTAGAAGACGATATGCTGACGACGGCGTCATCTATCTAGCCACCCACGGCGCGCTATGTTACCTAGAAGACGATATGCTGACGACGGCGTCATCTATCTAGCCACCCACTCGCTATGTTACCTAGAAGACGATATGCTGACGACGGCGTCATCTATCTAGCCACCCACGGCTCGCTATGTTACCTAGAAGACGATATGCTGACGACGGCGTCATCTATCTAGCCACCCACGGCTCGCTATGTTACCTAGAAGACGATATGCTGACGACGGCGTCATCTATCTAGCCACCCACGGCTCGCTATGTTACCTAGAAGACGATATGCTGACGACGGCGTCATCTATCTAGCCACCCACTCGCTATGTTACCTAGAAGACGATATGCTGACGACGGCGTCATCTATCTAGCCACCCACGGCTCGCTATGTTACCTAGAAGACGATATGCTGACGACGGCGTCATCTATCTAGCCACCCACTCGCTATGTTACCTAGAAGACGATATGCTGACGACGGCGTCATCTATCTAGCCACCCACGGCTCGCTATGTTACCTAGAAGACGATATGCTGACGACGGCGTCATCTATCTAGCCACCCACGGCTCGCTATGTTACCTTGAAGACGATATGCTGACGACGGCGTCATCTATCTAGCCACCCACTCGCTATGTTACCTAGAAGACGATATGCTGACGAGGGCGTCATCTATCTAGCCACCCACGGCTCGCTATGTTACCTAGAAGACGATATGCTGACGACGCTGGTCCGGAGCTCGGGCTTGGCCATCCTGGCCGCGTTGTTGAGCAAGTTGGCCGACGTGGAGATGGTCGCGGAAGACATGCGGCTCATGAGGTCGGTGATGGCGGAGCGCTCTGCGCTGCGCTCTGCGTCGATGCCGGAGAACCGCCGCTCGTATTGCGACACGGAGAGGGCGTTGAATGAGCTCTCGCTTGAGTTTAGTGATCTGGGGAAAGCGTTTATTTTAGAATAGCTGCCCGTGACTTTCCTCTTTATTAATAGACCTCTCGTAACTTATTGTTAAGTTAGGGCAACTTTCGCGGGTGTCAAACTATCTCCATAAAGTATTTGTTAATAAATGTAATAATTATTCTTACAATCACAAAACACTTAACGACTGATAATATTTTATGCAACTCTTGTTTAAGAGAGGTCAAAAAAGGTGAGTGGCGTGGGTAACAATTTGAGGCGAAGCCGAAAATTGTTATTAAAGACGCCACGAGCATTTTTTGACTCAGTTAAACAATGTTGCATACAATACTTTTTCTACGACCACACATTTATTTTTAAATAAAATTGTTAATTTGAGAAATATTCTTAGTCAAACACAATTTTATTAATCATCAAGGTCGGGCGGAAGACGTCAAAATTAAAAAAGAAAGCTCCTCTGTGGTTAATAAGGTAGGGGCTTAAAGGTGTGTTCACGACCATGTAAATGACAAATAAAAGTGCGGGAGTAGAAAAAAAAAAATAACTAACAGGATAGGCCGAACTATGGAATCCTGCAATCCACAAACAACCAGCAGTGATGTTGCCGAGGCGAGGTGGCAAGTTTGTAATGGTTACGTTAGCCTTTACTCGGTACATAAAGTAGTCCATCACGCTCGCTACAAAGTGTGATACACAGCTTTACGTATCGAGTAAACGCTAACGCAAACCTTAGTTGCTGACTCATGGTACGGCTACAGGATACACGAATACGAATGGCAATGCAAATATTTGAAATCATGCGAATGCGAATATTCGAAACATCCCTAGTACATTCGTCATAGATGGGCGTTTTCCAAAAAAAATACCGAGAACCTGATTCTCCCAGATCTGGACGTGCCTGAGCTCATACGAATCAGAATCACGACTGATTCGATCTAGACAATAAAAAATTATGGGGAATCATTTCCGATTATTTTGGAAAACGCTCGGATGTACGTTACGGGATTCATTGATGTGGTGGTGTTGGTCAAACGTATGGCTCTGTTTAAACGGCACTCTTAGGATTGAACTTTTTGGACGCATGACGAAAAATATGAGATACTCTGTAATCGAAAATCCGTATCAGTTAGACTTAAAATTAGTTAATGCCGTTATCATATTCGTATATCATGGTAATATTTCGCAGTTTTGAGGCACACTATCAGGTTTAGTGATAAAGAAGACAGGACTTTGAAAAATAATTGTATAGAGAAAAATTTTTCGTATTAGAAAGCCCTAAGACTTTCAAATACAATTATCAGACATTTTATTTTTTTACAAATTGTATGCTACCCTAGCCACAGAATTGTTTTTGAATCGGCGCGTCGTCCACGTTTATACATGGTCGCAGTAATTAATTATTTTTTTGTTCTTATATATCACATTGACATTTACATTAGTTAGATAGGGACAAAACGGTACCTGTCCATAATATCGTTCTCGTCATACGTCTTCGAAGTGCCAGGCATGTCGTACTTGCAGGGGAAGGGACGCTCGGGCGAGTGGTGGGGCGGGGGGAACGAGTCGTCCACCCATTGGCTGGTCGCGTCCGATTGACTGTTCGCCGCTTCCAGCGTCGACTCTGATTGGCTGGTTTCACTGATAAAGAACATAACATGTTGGTGGTATAGGTAATTTCACCACAGTTTAGGTGAATGATAACACACACAAACAAATGAAATACTAATTGCAAAAAATGTAGTGAATGAATGAATGACTTGTGTCAAAATATTGAAGCAAATCCATTGAACAAACTTTTTGGTCAATCTTACAGTTGCAATTTGATTTGCTGTTAGTACCAAAAAAGAACACTAATTTCAAATTCTTCCTTTGTTTATATGACATGTTGTTGTGTGCGAGATCTCAACTCTCATCTGGAACTACCTATGTTACATAAACGGTATAGATAGTTCCACGAGAGCTGATGTCACGCACACAAAATGTCATGTAAACACAAATTGTTCGTTGTTTGTTTGTTGTTGTCAGATTTGAAATTAATGTTCTTTTCTCGTACTGGTAGCAAATTCAATGGCAACTGTATTTCAGTAATTACCGCTATTAATTTTTCGTGTGCGCCCTTGTCGCTACCAAAATATGTGAAGCTCAAATTTCAAAATGTAGAATATAAATGCTGGTTATATAGAAAATGAGTGTATTACCCGTTCTGCGGGTAGTCGAATACATCGGGCGGCGCGGGCGCGGCGGCGCCGGGGCTCTCGGGCGCCGACGTCGCGTAACACGTCATCACCTGTAAACACCGCTTTATTGGAATCGAGTTGGACCACAGATGTCATATATACCATAGATCAAGCAAACGTATCTACTTAGCGTGTCAAATTAACTCAGTAAAATCCACTGAGTTGTCCGTCTTTAATCACAGCTTGCAGCTTTCGGGCGTCAAATTTTGTAAGTTGAAGTGAACAAAAACATTAATAATGCCTCCTTAAGTAATATTAATTGCAACAACACAAAAAAATATTAATACTCAAGGGCCTGAGACATATTTAAAATCATAGGCAAGTAACAATTTCAGTACAAAATCTGACAAGCTCGGCCGCCATGCAAATGAATGAACTTGTTCTTCTATCCAAATCTAATTCTGTGAGTTGGACGTTAGACGATACAGCAGGCTTACCACATGATTGGTGCGACAGTATGTCGCCGCGAGATAGATTTCCCGTCCTTCTCTAGCTATATTAACAAAAGAGGGACGGATAGACTATCTCGCGGCGAGATACTGTCGCGTCAATCATGTGCTAAGCTTACAGGTAAATTCACCAAGCTGGCACGAATTGATCGAGTAAGTGACAGAAAGTATCTATGTGTGGATGTCTTAATGACAGTAGATACAGGTTGGTATAGCACGGCCGCAAACACACAATGATAGATGTCATTCATTTCATTCGTTCCATTCGTGCCAGCTTTTGTGAATTTACCTGTACCTGCGCTCAAAATCAAAATAAATTCAGATAATGCTTAATGCAAAAGTTCAGGCCCAAAAAAGTGCGATCTTCCGAGACGATTTCAACAATGTTAGACTTTAAATAGTAAATAAAAATTGTATACACAAGATTCACAGTTTATTATAGTATCGGTATTGTACTTTCGGTTTCTATTCGGTATTCAAGACCCATTGGGAAACTAAATAACCCAAAATGGTAAAATAACAAGAAACACCACTAAAATCCAGAAGTTTAAATAAATGTCCATAATTATGGAAAAATTGATTTTCTCAAACTTGCTACGGAATGTTGATGTTACTTACTTTAAATTAAACCCGGAAATACTATGTATCAGGTGGCATATGCTAAGATGATATGTAAAGAGATTTCATGTATTTATTTCACACCTAGGACTGCAAACAAACTGTCTTTTGTTTTGAAACGTCAAATTGTGACACTATATCTTGACATTCAGCCACAGAAAAAAAAATAATTTAAGAACTAATGTCTATACCACCAGGTAAAAGGATACCTCAAACAGATTAAAAAAAAAGTTAGGCGCGAATGTTTTTTTTAATGTTGTACGATACTGTACTATTTGTTTATTAACAAATCAAATAGTATGGTTCGACGAAATCAGTTCGTTTTATTTCATGGCAAGTTTGAGAAAAGCACTATACAAATCTCGGCGAGAAACAGGGTTACAGGCCGCGTATTCCTATCTGGCCTCAGTTCCTTCGGCCAGATATATCTACTTGGCCTGTAACCCTTCGTTTCCCGTCCTCTATAGTAATGTACTAATAAATACCAACCACACCGTCCGAGAAGATAGGCAAAGCAAAGAGCCCTTCTTTGTAATAACATCCATAAATAGGTATGGTCTCATGAAAAAAAAAATAATTATACAGCAATGTCTACTTTATTTCGTGAACAATCCTTAGTTACCTTAGCATGTTTTATCTCACCCACACAAGCATGGCGCACGCGCTTCAAGAACGAGCACTGTGCGAGTACCAACATTGTTTCATACAATTTATCGCCACTGTCCAAGCTGACTGTACTGACCGGATATCCGTTGACCAGGATGCTCTTCCTGTTCTCCGGGTACATGGGCGCGGTGGACCCCAGGTCGAGCTCGGCACCGCGGGACAGTTGCGCTGTAGCGCTGAGATACCCGCTTCCAGATCTATTCCAAAAAATTAAACTAAAATTAAAACAGAACTCACTATAAAAACTGTCACTACTCTTAGCAACCTCATGTCAGTATTGAATCTGAACCGAGATACGAACTTTATTTCAAGTAGGTGTTTGTTAATTAGCGAGTTTTGCTTGTCAACCAACGAAATATTATAGCATGGTCAAAGGTTAGGCTTGTAAGAGATTGCATACGAGTTTCACCGGTGGGTGCTAAGACCGAGTGGCCGAGCTATACCATCAGCTACGAAAACTGAGAACGTGAGTTCGATCGCCACCTCGGGCGTTGGTGTTCTTAGTATTTTTTAGGTTGTGTATGACATTTAATATTTATAATTTAAAACACATAGATGTATGTACGTATTAATAAATATAGACGCCAAAACACCAATTAAAACTTATAAATATAAGATATTGTGAAAGAAAGTATATCGAGTGGTGAGATTTGAACATTTTGAACCCATGTCTTCAATTTTCGTCCGTCGGAGTGACCGAACTCGTGGACAAATCAAATTATTGTATTAAATATTTTTGAATTGCGTTTTGTTGTAGGTAGATAACATTACTATGAAAAAAAAAACGACAAATATTAGATGTCATATATCGAAGAAAAATGACCTGGATGCTTAGCCAAGTTGCCAATTGCTAGCGCTTGGTAGCGTATCGTAGTTTTCCCTCTCTGTCACTCTTTCATGTTAGTGCGACAAAGACAGTTAGCTACCTTTCGCTTACGATTGACGATTAAGCGCTAGCGATTGGCAACTTGGCTAAGCGCCCTGAAACGTCCGATGTGGGTTTCGAACTCATCAGTTTTCGCGGCTGATGCCTAAACCACTTCTAGGACAGAAGTTGGTGAACTAGGTCCTTTTACTTTGGTAAATGACATAGTTATCGTCGGGGAGTGTAATACCGCGTAACTAACAAATTCAATTAGGCTCAATTTGAGTGTCAATTGTTTGATATTTTAACTCTATCTGCTTTGGTAGTTACGCGGTATTGCACTATACCCGACGATATAATATTTATAACTTTACAAGATACTAACCTGTTTGGCTGGTAGGGACGAGGTGTGTGCTTTGGACTGTTGTTCACTTCCGGTTTCTTATATCCACCGTTTTGCTAAGAAAACAATAATAACACTATAGGTAAATATTTGGATATCGATGATTTAATGCCAGTATGTATTATGGCTCGCAGAAAAAGCTAATTTATTTGGTGTTGGAGTCTTCTAGAAACTGGACATTCTCATTTTTAGAAAAAAAAATCATTAGAGACAAGGTTTTCATTAGATAAATAGATATAGAATAGTACACTGCGCATCTAGGGAGGTCAATACGGTATTACTAACGAGAGTGTTAGAAGCCCGACGCTGTAGGCGGAGAGCTTTTAATGACTCGAGTTTGTATTCTGCTACCCCACCGTGAAGCATACAATGTTTTTCATCACACTTGCAGACAAAAAAATAGTTCTAAGACATCATCATCATCATATCAGCCGAAAGACGCCCACTGCTGAACATAGGCCTCCCCCAAAGATTGCCACAATGACCGGTCCTGTGCCACCCGCTTAAGACAAAATATTATTAAATGACGTACTAAATTTCTACACCTAACTCCGTAGGGAATTCACTAACTTTTGTATAACTCCCGCGATACATGCAAGCAACGGCGCGCTTTGAAAGCAAGTGCGATGAAAAGTCTTTATTCATGTCCACAACATACATGGCGTTCACGATCTGTAGGTACAAACAATACGCTGGGCTGTGATTACATTACAGCCCAGCAATAAGCTGAATTGGAGTCCATTTTGTGACACAATAGCTTATTTTTTATATTCATGTTTATTTTGTGTTTACTGTGTATATTATGTGTTACGAATAAATGTTTTTTCTTTCTTTCTTTCAATACTTAGCGGGTTTTTAAGTTAGAAGACGTGTATAAATAAAGACAGTAGCTCACCTGAGTCTGCTTGATAGGAACCTCCTCTTGCTGCGAGAGTCGTCTCGGCCACGATGTGTCAGAGCGCGCTGCTACCGACACGCAGTCGTCAGTGTCCACCTGAATTTATATTCAGAGTATTAAGAAACACTGGGAAACCGTTTTTAATTATCTTCTCCAGCACTTTTGCGTCAATTGAGTGACAGAGATATAAAAAAAAATAAACATTATGATATGTTTATGTTTTTCAGTAGGTATAGATGACCCTCCGAAGTTTCAACCTGTGGGCTTGTCCATTAATCACGTCATACGATTTTGGCCTATTTAGGCCCCCCCATGGTGATACTTGGTGACATTTTCAGAACGTATTAATATGACGTGTATTTTTTGGCCAACTTAAGTACTCCTTTTAAACACCTCAATTTACGTACTTTATTAAGCACACGTAAAGGGAAAAAACTTTTTAGACAACTACGACGTAAATGTCCGCGAAGTTTTAAAACTCAGTTCAGGACTTGACATCTGGTTATGTTTAAAAAAAAGTTTGCTGTTCTGCAGAGACTGACAAAAAATTATACGTGATTTGTCCGATGACACCCTCCTTTATGGTATCTCTCCCTATACAGTATGACATGATTAATGGACAAGCCCTGTAGAGAAATTACATTGTTAATTTAAAACGGGCACGTGTGTCGTATGCACCCAGCAAGGTGGGCCAAAATGGTTTCAGACTGGGACCCACGGGAAACCTTAGATGGTGCTGGCCGAGGCATTGGCAGACCGAGAAGGAGATGGCGGGACGACCTGGACGCATTCTATCCAAATTGGCGGGAGAAATGTGACGGGGCCGAATGGAGGAAAAGAGGGGCCTTTGCCCAGCAGTGGCACACTAAACCAGGCTAATACAAAAATAAATAAAATTATAATAGGCTACGAACAAATATAACATGGAAGCCGCACGCCGTATTAAATTGCCTTTCAAAACGGTCCTGAATTTTGGTTGACAAGTGTCATCCCCTCTTCAATACATCACGGTAATGAATGTCAATATCAACCTAAATAAAAAACATAAAAACTTAAACTGCCATTTTACAATAGTTGTAATTGGTCCATCAAAGTTTTGATTGGCTATCTTCTAATAACATTTGTCAAAGATGTTGCGCCGAAATATGCGCGGTGTTAAGAAAAGCGCTATGTCCTGCCCTTCTTGGCACAATTGAACAATTGTGTTTGGGGGCATTTTTAAGCTGGCGTTAGACGTCCATGTTATACCGGGTGGCCTATTCAAATCGGTCAGTATGAAACTATAAGACATACGAAGATTTATTCTTAGGAACCATGTCATTGATTTTGATAATAAGAAAAACTGCGTTGATAAATATGAAAGAAAAAAGTTTTTTTTTTTCTTAAGATTTACACAATAAACACCTAGTAAAATAAATTTAAGTACGTGAAAACAATGAATTCCATTCATTTTAGACATCATGTTTCTTAGAGACATTTACTGCTTAAGACCTACACAAACGATATCTGAATAGAAATAGTGTATGTTTATTTTTTCAAAACAACCGGGTTCGATTCCCTGGCTGGGTACAGTTTATTTTTCAAATGTATGAATGCAGTTTTTCATTTTATCAAAATCGGTGACATGGATCCTAAGAACAAATCTTCGTATGTCTTATAGTTTCAGTCTTTCCCATACTGACCGATTTGAATGGGCCACCCTGTATATGGTCGCAGATAATAGGCTACAGGCTAGGCTACATTACCTCTGTGTTCCGGTCGCTGTCGGAGGCGAGCACGTCCATGGACCAGGCGGACTCGCTCGCCGTTTCGGAGACGTCGGGCGCATTCGTGTTAGCCACTACGTCTGGAAAGATGACAGCTTTTGATAATTGCTTTATGTTCTCAATACAATTTATTCATTATTGTTGTTGCTAATAAACTTTCAATAACGTACACAAACTATTTTTTTACCTTATAAATCTTATAATAAATCGATCCCATAAACAATTACAATTTACAGTTTCTTTTTAATGCCGTGTGTCCTTTACGGATGTCTACCATCTCCAGTTCTCCTTCAATTGCTCAAAGGTTAACTGGAAGAGATCCCTTAATGGGATAAGTTCGCATTTGCACAAATCTGTGTAATATTCATACTGTTTATTTTGTTTTCTGTGTTTTTGTGCAATAAAGTGTTTTACTACTACTACAATAGAACTGTATGCTTAGCACATGATTGGTATGTCAGTATGTCGCCGCGAGATAGATTTTCCATCTTTTACTAACTTAATGAATACAAGAGGGATGGATAGTCTAATCTCGCGGCGACTTATTGTCGCACGAATCTTGTGATAGAGCCTACTGCAATATTTACTCTGATTTTTAATTTAGGCAAACATGCAACTTAGTTAAAATTGTTTACATAGTGTAATTATAGTCAAACATTTATTATTAGCTAATTCGTATAATAGAAACCTGTATATTTTCGAAGCAGTATATGGTACTATACAGCCAAGTGCAAAAATAAGTATCGAATGTGAATGAAAACCAGGGACCGGAAACGGTATTTTATAAAAACCTGGAAATAACCCAATATTTTAAAATGTTTTAAACTCTTTACTCTATATTTTATGCTATTTGCAACATCGTTTATTTAAATTACTCCAGTAACTTAGAATTTATTTACCGAAGAACGAAAACGAACGAAAAAAGAAGCGTTTTTTTGTATGGAGAAAATACCGGTTCCAATGCCTGATGAAAACTGTCATTCCGAGAGAAAACTTAACCGGCCGAGTCCCCTAAAAGCAGACGGGGTCTCGTAGTTTTCTAGAATTTTTGTAACCTTTAGGTTCTAGAAGCTTCTGTACTCACTCTGGTTGACGGCGACTAAGGTGTGGTCGCACGAGTCCCCGATGGTCTCAGAGTCCGAGGCAAGTGTCTGACATTATGCTCACTGTTTCGTCGCCTTCTAGAAGTTTCTGTAACCCTCAGGTTCTAGAAGCTTCTGTACTCACTCTGGTTGACGGCGACTAAGGTGTGGTCGCACGAGTCCCCGATGGTCTCAGAGTCCGAGGCAAGTGTCTGACATTATGCTCACTGTTTCGTCGCCTTCTAGAAGTTTCTGTAACCACCCTCAGGTTCTAGAAGCTTCTGTACTCACTCTGGTTGACGGCGACTAAGGTGTGGTCGCACGAGTCCCCGATGGTCTCAGAGTCCAAGTGTCTGACATTATGCTCACTGTTTCGTCGCCTTCTAGAAGTTTCTGTAACCTTCAGGTTCTAGAAGCTTCTATACTCACTCTGGTTGACGGCGACTAAGGTGTGGTCGCACGAGTCCCCGATGGTCTCAGAGTCCGTGCTCCAAGTATCTGACATTATGCTCACTGTTTCGTGGCCTTCTAGAAGTTTCTGTAACCCTCAGGTTCTAGAAGCTTCTGTACTCACGCTGGTTGACGGCGACTAAGGTGTGGTCCAAGTGCTCCAAGTGTCTGACATTATGCTCACTGTTTCGTCGCCTTCTAAAAGTTTCTGTAACCACCCTCAGGATCTAGAAGCTTCTGTACTCACTCTGGTTGACGGCGACTAAGGTGTGGTCCAAGTGCTCCAAGTGTCTGACATTATGTTCACTGTTTCGTCGCCTTCTAGAAGTTTCTGCAACCCTCAGGTTCTAGAAGCTTCTGTACTCACTCTGGTTGACGGCGACTAAGGTGTGGTCCAAGTGCTCCAAGTGTCTGACATTATGCTCACTGTTTCGTCGCCTTCTAGAAGTTTCTGTAACCACCCTCAGGATCTAGAAGCTTCTGTACTCACTCTGGTTGACGGCGACTAAGGTGTGGTCGCACGAGTCCCCGATGGGCTCAGAGTCCGAGGCAAGTGTCTGACATTATGCTCACTGTTTCGTCGCCTTCTAGAAGTTTCTGTAACCACCCTCAGGTTCTAGAAGCTTCTGTACTCACTCTGGTTGACGGCGACTAAGGTGTGGTCGCACGAGTCCCCGATGGTCTCAGAGTCCGAGGCAAGTGTCTGACATTATGCTCACTGTTTCGTCGCCTTCTAGAAGTTTCTGTAACCACCTTCAGGTTCTAGAAGCTTCTGTACTCACTCTGGTTGACGGCGACTAAGGTGTGGTCGCACGAGTCCCCGATGGTCTCAGAGTCCGAGGCGAGCACGTCCGTGCTCCAAGTGTCTGACATTATGCTCACTGTTTCGTCGCCTTCTAGAAGTTTCTGTAAATAGACGCGTGGAATAGAGACGCAGACAAACCATCCGTTGAAAAAATATACATCTATTTTTTACATTTTATTCCCAAATAATTGTACCACGACTATTACCGTATGTATACAGGATGTAATCGTTAAGTGTAATTTTACTCGTTGGGTAACGTACTTTTGATATTAGTTGGAAGTTTTATGATATCTGTCATATTTACGGAGTTATGGTCTGGCCACACGTAACGATTACACCCTGTAGATAGTTCCATGAGAGTTGAGGTCACGCACACATCAACATGTCATGTAAACATACGGGGAATTTGAAATGAGTGTTCTTTTTTCGTACTGACATCAAACCCAATTGCAACTGTAAGTTTGAATAAAAAGTTTGTTCAAGGGATTTGCTTCAATATTTTGACGCATTCATTCATTCACTACATTTTTTGCAATTAGTACTACATTTGGATGTGTGTGTAATCATTCACCTCAACACTGGTGAAATTACCTAAATATCCCGAATCTCTAATTACCTCGCACACACCGTATGTAAGTATAAGTCATACTCAACAACTTTTATTATCAGACCAACGCTCGTGAAAATAAAATCACTTAACAACAAAAAATATCGGGATCAAGTTACAAATATGTATGAAAAAAGTCATGTTTTCCGTCATTTCAGGGTTGGTCCGATTAGCGTTGAAAATGTCCGGATTAAATCCCGTTTCTTTCCAAACAGCTCGTTTTTTTCCTGATTTTTTCGAAAAAAACAATGAAATTTTCCACTTTAATTTTCAACTCTAAACCAATGTAAATTAGGTCTAATTTTCAATTATACCAGGAGAACGCGATGTCACTGAGGAAAAGTCAATTGAAACAGATGGCAAGGAGCGACAGTGACATTGATTGTTTCTGTAAAAATCCGAAAAAAAAAAGTGTTCATACATTCCCGAAAAAAACATTTTGTTTTTTCCGACATTTTCAACGCTAGGTCCGATACTAATCACTATTTTTGCGATAAAAGTAAGTGCCTTAATAAGGCAGGACAGGAAAAAAGATATAATGATCTACCTTTATCTCGAATTTGCAGAATTTGTCCTCTATATCGTTTCTTGTTTGTTTGAGTAGCTTGGCCTGCGCGCTGTTCGCCTGGCTGACGGGCACGTTCTGCGGCAACCTGCAATGTTACGTTACATTATTGTTTCGTAATATTATAATATAACTAGCGACCCGCCCCGACTTCGCACGGGTACTATACCTACATAAAATCCTTCCTCTTGAATTACTCTATTTATTAAAAATCTCATCAACATCCGTTGTGTAGTTTTAAAGATTTAAGCGTACAAAGGGACATAGGTAGGTGGGTTCTTTTGCTTCCTATACGCAACTCCTTTGCGCAAAGGTTAACTGGAAGAGATCCCTTACAGGGATAAGTTCGCCTTTGTACCTGTCAAATTTACTGTTAATATGTGTATTTTTACCTGTGTTTTGTGTACAATAAAGAATTTACATACATACATAGGGACAGAAAAAGTGACTTTATTTTATACTATGTAGTGATAAGAATAAGTAGGCTTAGTATAATTGGTGCGACAGTATACCAACCGGCCCCCTTTTATTAATACAGGGTGCACGATATGAAGAGTTACCAAGTAAATTTTATTAAGTCTGGTGTCTAAGTAATAGCGGCTCATTATCGGAAATATGTTTTGGACACCGCATTGAAGTCTTAGGCACGCAAACATTTGGGTTGTAGAACGCAAACATAAGAACGTAACCGAGCTTCGGCTTATAAAGATAGTAAGAACCAAAAATGGCTGAAACCCGAATTTCACGTGTTTTTCTCCAGTGCGTTGAGTTTCGGACTATTTATCTGGTCAATTTTGAAGAGAAAGGTGAGAGCAATTAAACATGCTAGTATAAATGTAATGAAGAAAGCGATCGTATTTCGCTGGCACATACCACGACCCAGTGGTCACAAACGTGCTGCGAGCAAATATTGTTTACTATTTGAAGAGCATAGTCAAGGCAAAGGATATTGACTAAAAGTAAATTTAATCACAAAATGTAATATTTTTCCTCTTGTTTTTAGGGTTCCGTAGCCAAAATGGCAAAAACGGAACCCTTATAGATTCGTCATGTCCGTCTGTCCGTCTGTCCGTCTGTCCGTCTGTCACAGCCTATTTACTCGGAAACTATAAATGCTACAGCAACGAAATTTGGTAAGGATATGTGTTGTATGAACCGCTACAGGATTATGATACTAAATTGTAAAAAAAAACCATTGGGGTGGGGGCCCTCCATACATGTAACTGAGGGATAGAAAATTTTTTTTAGTTGTATATAAGCGTGTGGGGTATTAATAGAAAGGTCTTTGAAAATGATATGAAGGTTTATAAATCTCATTTTGATTTGAGCAAACCGTTTTCGAGATATCAACTCTCAAAGTCTGAAAATGTGTCCCCCCCCCTCTATTTTTGAAACTAAGTGATATAAAATTCTAAAAAAAATATATGTTATGCACATTAATAAACTCTATCAACGATTTTTGGTTTGATTAAATTATCTCGTATAGTTTTTGAGGTAGGTTGATTTAACTGTATTTTTTAATAATAAATTGATAATGGTACGGAACCCTTCGCGCGCGAGTTTGACTCGCACTTGGCCGGTTTTTTCTTAATTATAGTAATAAATTGTTGCAACTAAAAAATCGCAGTCCTTTGAAATTGGTAACACTTCATATCGTTCACCCTGTATACTTAGAAAAGTCTATGTCGGGGCAACAAACCGTTGTACCACGCACATGCTAAGCCTACTACTAGCGAAATCAAATCCTTTGATGTGAGTTGATAACAATAGATGTGTCACAAGGCATCAAAATGGTATATTTCCAGCGTGGGCGTATATTGAATCCTGAGCGTAATGAAGGATTCAGGCGTTAACGCCCAAGGCGAAATAATGTTGATACCGTGTGACACATTACTGCTTTTCACACCACCTATGAGAAAAATAAAAACTATATCACATATTAAACATTTTTGCAAATAATCGATTCTGAAGATTTTTTTACAAATTATGAACGTACTGTTTATTTTCATATTTCATTGTAATTTTTTAGGCTGGCAATGAACAGAAAAGTGCCACTTTGATCCCTCCTAGCAGGGAAGAAAAGACTCGTATTCGAATAAGTGTTGTGAAAATAGTATTAAATAGTTAGTCAGCCTCTGTAGCCTAGTTGGTAGTGACCCTGCCTACGAAGCTGGAGGTTCCGGGTTCGAATCCCGGCGAGGGCATTCTTTGTGTATTTATTTATCACCAAGGATCGGACAAACGTCCGTCATTCTGAAAACATAACTCTGTTCCGTACAGTAGAGACTTCTTTATCTTATGATATTAACATATTTTATTTTATAAAACATTTTTTTATAACAATAACACAAAGCGTTTATTTAGGACATCCCGATTCTTTCTTACTTGTACACATCATGATTGTAACCAATTAACGATTTAGAATATTTAACATTAAATAATTATTAGTGACCAATGTCATAAAATCATAATCGTGGTGTGTACAAGTACGAAGGAATCAGGATCTCTTAAATAGAAACTTTGTAATAGAATTATTAAAAAAAATATCTTATACAATAAAATATGTTAACATCATAAGATAACGAAGTCTCTACTGTACGGAACAGAGTTATGTTTTCAGAATGACGGACGTTTGTCCGATCCTATTATGTTTTCACTATTATTATGTTTTCAAAATGACGGGCGTTTTTTCGATCCTTGTTTATCACAAATGTTTGTTCCTTGGTCATGGCTGTGTATGTATCTAAGTATCTATACGTATCCATCTATTATATATATCGTCGCCTGGTTCCCACAACACAAGCCTTAATTGAGCTTACCGTGGGGCTAGGTCGATTTGTGTAAGATGTCCCAAGATACTTATTTATTTATTAAATAGTATGAAATAGTTACCGTCTGGCCGGTTCGCCCGCCGCGTCTCCGTCGGTGACCTGCGACGAGGGGGTCTCTCGACCGGAGATGTTGGGGCTGCCTCGACCGCTCACGTTAGCTGACACCTGCAGACAGGGTAAATTTTATGTTTACGGTATTTATTCTCATCACACCTCTTCGGTAAGTGCGATAATGCGCGCCGTAGGTGGTGGATTTTCATAAAATATTATATCACAGTTGAAATTAAAATTAATGATATAATAGGCATTATGACTAGCAAGTCAAATCAGCATCTTTTTTCTAACTATCAAAACCATCACCACTATGGAATTTTATATGAAATACTCTAAAGTGACGTCACGTTTGAGTACTGCCAAATGACCTACTCTTTTAAGTTCATTTCAATTTGTAAAATAGAAGATCTGTACAATAATTACTGCAATCTACAATGTAGATTGTACATCTCAGTAATAATTTCTTCGTGTATTATGTCGTGCATAATGTAAAATAATTTATTTTAACTACAGTCATCATCCCTATTGAAGTAACGGGGCAGCATAACTCACCAAGTTTTTTATTACTCACGTGTTCGAGTTTAATTCAGACTTAATATTTAGAAATGATTAAGACCATTTTTATCACGTTCAATGCCATAGGAGGTCTTTCGACCCCTTGCAAGGTATGGTTAATTACGAGTTAAAATAATTGCCGCAGCGAAGGTGTTAAAAACAGATGTTTTGTGAAAATATATTTTTTATATCCTTTTTTCCCTGAATGAAAAACATTGTATGTGCAACTGGACTGGCGCTACAACAATTATGAAATCGTGCGAAGTAAACCCCGCGCCATCGGCTTAGGCCTCTGACACCGCCTCCAAGTTGTCCCACATGTCGCCCACACCTCGTCGTGGGACAAAGAATCTGTAATGTATTGTCCGGGTACTCATTGGTATCTCACCATGTCAGAAAGGTTGTCGTTCTGGTCTTCAGTCTCGAGTTCGAGGCTGGACGTCACACTGTGGTTGGACGCGGGCTTTAACACCGCCTCCAAGTTGTCCCACATGTCGCCCACACCTCGTCGTGGTACACTGAAAATCTGTAATGTATTGTCCCGACATAGAATCTGGAATGTATGTCCGGGTACTCATTGGTATCTCACCATGTCAGAAAGGTTGTCGTTCTGGTCTTCAGTCTCGAGTTCGAGGCTGGACGTCACGCTGTGATTTGACGCGGCCTCTAACACCGCCTCCAAGTTGTCCCACATGTCGCCCACACCTCGTCGTGGGACATAGAATCTGGAATGTATGTCCGGGTACTCATTGGTATCTCACCATGTCAGAAAGGTTGTCGTTCTGGTCTTCAGTCTCCAGTTCGAGGCTGGACGTCACGCTACAGTTGGACGCGGCCTCTGACACCGCCTCCAAGTTGTCCCACATGTCGCCCACACCTCGTCGTGGGACATAGAAACTGTAATGTATTGTCCCGCTCATTGGTATCTCACCATGTCAGAAAGGTTGTCGTTCTGGTCTTCAGTCTCCAGTTCGAGGCTGGACGTCACGCTGTGGTTGGACGCGGCCTTTGACACCGCCTCCAAGTTGTCCCACATGTCGCCCACACCTCGTCGTGGGACATAAAATCTGTAATATATTGTCCCGGTACTCATTGGTATCTCACCATGTCAGAAAGGTTGTCGTTCTGGTCTTCAGTCTCGAGCTCGAGGCTGGACGTCACGCTGTGATTGGACGCGGCCTCTGACACCGCCTCCAAGTTGTCCCACATGTCGCCTACACCTCATCGTGGGACATAGAATCTGGAATGTATGTCCGGGTACTCATTGGAATCTCACCATGTCAGAAAGGTTGTCGTTCTGGTCTTCAGTCTCCAGTTCGAGGCTGGATGTCACGCTGTGGTTGGACGCGGCCTCCGACACCGCCTCCAAGTTGTCCCACATGTCGCCCACACCTCGTCGTGGGACATAGAATCTGTAATGTATTGTTCGGGTAGTCATTGGTATCTCACCATGTCAGAAAGGTTGTCGTTCTGGTCTTCAGTCTCGAGTTCGAGGCTGGACGTCACGCTGTGGTTGGACGCGGCCTCCGACACCGCCTCCAAGTTGTCCCACATGTCGCCCACACCTCGTCGTGGGACATAGAATCTGGAATGTATGTCCGGGTACTCATTGGTATCTCACCATGTCAGAAAGGTTGTCGTTCTGGTCTTCAGTCTCCAGTTCGAGGCTGGACGTCACACTGTGGTTGGACGCGGCCTCTGACACCGCCTCCAAGTTGTCCCACATGTCGCCCACACCTCGTCGTGGGACATAGAATCTGGAATGTATGTCCGGGTACTCATTGGTATCTCACCATGTCAGAAAGGTTGTCGTTCTGGTCTTCAGTCTCGAGTTCGAGGCTGGACGTCACGCTGTGATTGGACGCGGCCTCTAACACCGCCTCCAAGTTGTCCCACATGTCGCCCACACCTCGCCGTGGGACATAGAATCTGTAATGTATTGTCCCGCTCATTGGTATCTCACCATGTCAGAAAGGTTGTCGTTCTGGTCTTCAGTCTCCAGTTCGAGGCTGGATGTCACGCTGTGATTGGACGCGGCCTCTAACACCGCCTCCAAGTTGTCCCACATGTCGCCCACACCTCGTCGTGGTACATAGAATCTGTAATGTATTGTCCCGGTACTCATTGGTATCTCACCATGTCAGAAAGGTTGTCGTTCTGATCTTCAGTCTCGAGTTCGAGGCTGGACGTCACGCTGTGATTGGACGCGGCCTCTGACACCGCCTCCAAGTTGTCCGACGTGTTGCCCAGTGAGACCTCGTCGTGGGACACTGAGAATCTGTAACGTAAGTGATTAATGTACTGTAAATAGGTCTATAACAATTTCCTGGTCACTGTACTCTTAAAATAACAGGTTAACAGCATTTAAATTGACAAAATGAATTGCCCACTGAACGAAATCTGATAAAGCGTGATGGATAGAATTTTCTAGCAAACTATTCCTGCGTGACGTGACAGAATAATAACAAAAGGTGATAGTCTCATATAGCAAGCAACGGTCGACTTGTCGCTAGGATTCGCGATAAAGGTCACTGAATGTTGTTGATTCACTTAGAGTGAGATAGGGCGCTACATAGAAATGTAGTGAGAGTGCTAGCTCCCTGTAGACTTAGCATATTATTGGCGAGAAATAGACTATCCGTCTCTCTGTTATTAATATAGTCAGTAAAAGACGGGAAGTTTATCTTACGGCATACTGTGGGACTAGGTCGATTTGTGTGAGATGTCCCAAGATATATTTATTTATTTATTTATTTACTGTCGCAGCAATCATGTCAATCATGTGCTTAGCCTACACCATCGTTTCCCCGCGCTTGAGTGATGCATGTTACCATCAAATGTTCTTCATAAACGTCTCCTATAGGTATCGGCACAAGAGTGGAGGCCACGCACACATTAACATGTCATGTAAACACAAGGGGAATTTGAAATTAGTGTTCTTTTTTCGTACTGACAGCAAACCCAATTGCAACTGTAAGATTGACCTAAAAGTTTGTTCAAGGGATTTGCTTTGACTTTGACGCAAGTCATTCATTCACTACATTTTTTGCAATTAGTACTTAATTTGGATGTGTGTGTAATCATTCACCTCAACTCTCGTGCTGATACCCATAACTTAACAAGCCGCGAAGTATTGTGTCACTTTCAGTCTTATCAAATGTCTTTAAGACCAAATTATAATAAGACCTAATGTCTTTAAGACCGTAAGGAACAAACAATACTCAGCGGCTTGCTAAGTTAGGAGGCGTTTATGAATAGGAGGAGCTATAGTCTATAACGTATTTAAATTCCAACACACGTCGAAAAAATTACCAAAGATGGCGAAATGTCACGCTATCCCATGTCATTACCATTGTGACGTTTCAGAAATAACCAACCATCGGTACACAGCGATGTTAATAAATTAATACAACAAAATACCAAAGATGGCGAAATGTCACAGTGACAGTGATCATCATTGTAACATTTGTAACGTTTCAGAAAAAAAAACACCTCTAACTAGTTTTCCTAAAAAAAATATCATACATTACGAGATTATTAATTGGTACCAAATGTTGTTAAATCCTGAGTTATTGCCATTGTAATTTAAACTTTTCTCCGATAAAACAATTAAATTAAATATCTTTTGTTGCAACAAGTATTTAAATAAGTTTTTTTAGTACAGATTGTGCCTTTTTTAGTCTCTAGTGGTGGTTCATTTTAAGTCAGGTCCAAAACTTCGGAGGGCCATCTGTACTAAAAAAACGTCGTACAAGACACGTGCAAAAACGAAATTCGTAACTCGTGTCGATTTAAAATCCTATCGGTCGTGTTTTAAAACATCGCCACACATTTCGAATTTCATGTTTTTCGCACTTGTGTCGTAATGTACTTAATTAAGTAGTAGATTTAAATGTTGTCTTTAACAATTATACATAAAATAAGCAGCTACCTATAACATTTACAGAAGCGATAATTTACCGAACCACCCAATACTTCATTTTAATGATAATACTCTTTGACAAGTATTGGAATCTAAATAGGTTTTCAGGTATAGTATTTAATAGTACATTACTATAGAGGACGGGAAACGAAGGGTTACAGGCCAAGTAGATATATCTGGCAGAAGGAACTGAGGCCAGATAGGGATACGCGGCCTGTAACTCTGTTTCTCGCCGAGATTTGTATAGTGCTTTTCTCAAACTTGCCATGAAATAAAACGAACTGATTTCGCCGAACCATACTATTTCATTCATTTGTAAATATACCAAACCAATGGTACAGTATCGTATAACATTAAAAAAAAACATTCGCGCCTAACTTTTTTTTTTATCTGTTTGAGGTATTCTTTTACCTGGCGGTATAGACATCAGTTCTAAGGTTATTTTTTTTTCAGTGGCTGAATGTCAAGATCTAGTGTCACAATTTCTCGTTTCAAAACAAAAGACAGTTTGTTTGCAGTCCTAGGTGTCAAATAAATACATGAAATCTCTTTACATATCATCTTAGCACATGATACCGGATACATAGCATTTCCGGGTTTAATTTAAAGTAAGTAACATCAACATTCCGTAGCAAGTTTGAGAAAACTTATTTTCATTATTTCGATTTCATATGAAATCCGCAATAGTAGATTACGATTCTATAATATCTAGTGTTACCTGGTACGTTTCTGCACGGGCGCCCCGGGCGCGGCCGCGAGGGCGGAGCCCGCGTCCTCCCCGTCGCCCTCCGAGCCGCCGCAGTACCACTCGAGTACTTTCGACTCGGGCACCATGCCTGGAGACAATGCGACGTCATTGATTATACATACTCTTGTTAGGATGCCTAGGATTCAACTCTTTGCAAGTGAGGCGAGACTACAATCTTTTGGTAGTAGCTTGTAGAATTTTGCGCGGAGATTCCGACTGCCCTGAGCTAGAGGCACAGGTAGTGCGGCAAGATCTTAGGCCTAGAAACCATATCCTTCTTGCGATTCCAACATCGCGTACTGTGGCTCGCCAAAGATCTCCTCTTATTCGAGCTCTAAGATTTTTGAACGCGCTTCTGTCATGGGCACCTGAATGTGATCTGTTCGCAAGCCGATGGGCAAATGTGTGTAGCGTATGTCTGAAGTACTGCGAGGTCATGGATGATAGTGGTATATTGTAATGAAGTATCTAATATCGTGTAATTTAAAATGTACAGTGCTTTAGTTTATACTTTATATTTTTTGTTTGAATAAATAAATAAATAATACTGGCATATTTTACTTGTAAGGTATCTCATGAAAACCCGGTCAAATGTGATTTGGACTTGTATAGTCGACGTCAAAGATATCATTACGGTATAAGTGACAAATATATTTACACGACCTTAATGTCAAGGCAATAAAGTCGTTTAAATATATTTTTGGCACCTAAACCGTAATGATATCTTTGACGTCAACTGTATATAAAGAGTTCCATAGCAGAAAATTACAATTAAATCAATCTATCCCAAAACCTATAAAAGATACTTCGAACAAACCAAAAATCGTGGATGGAGTTCGTTTAAAAAATAGAGTAGACTTTTTACTACTTCGAAAGCTGATATCTCGAAGACACTTCATTTAAAGATAAATGTCTTCTTGAAACCTTGACATCATTTTAATGGAACTTCTTATTACATCACACGCTAGTATATAAAAAAACCATAATACAAGAATAAATAATTGTATAATGGCGGGCTCCCTACTCAATTTTTATTTCCTTAATAATTTTTATAATCCTGAAAATATCACCAAATATCATCATGGGGGATGATGGAGGGGTCTAAAATAGGCTAAAATCGTATGACGTGATTAATGGACAAGCCCTTAGCGGCTTGTTAAGTTAAGAGGCGTTATGAATAAGGGGAACAAGTCTCTGGACTGACGGAAAACGACTGACCGTCTAACTTCGACCATATACATATAACATGGACGTCTAACGCTCGCTCAAAAATGCCCCCAAAAACAATAATTGTTCAATTGTATCAAGGTGGGCAGAGCATAGCGCTTTTCTTAACACCGCGCATATTATAGAATACAACGATGTTTATAGAATATAGTCAATCAAAACTTTGATGGACCAATAACAATTATTTATAAATGACAGTCTAAGCTTTTATAGGTTGATATTGAAATTCTTTACCGTGATGCATTGAAGAGGTGACACTTGTCAAGTAAAAATCAGGATCGTTTCTGGAAGGCAATTTAGTATGGCGCCATGTTTTATTAGTTCGTAGCCGTCTAACCGATACTCACCGACGTAGTCGCTCTCGTCCTGCCGCGCCATCTGTATGACGAACACCTCGACTTCGTCGGCGGTCTCCGCGGCCAGCGACGCGTTGGAGCTACCGCTGCGAGGATGCTCTTCTTTCGTGTATAGACATATCGATAAGTGCGAAAGGAACAATACTTATGACTGTCTTTGGACTGATGGAAAACGACTGACAGTCTAACCAATACTCACCGACGTAATCGCTCTCGTCCTGCCGCGCCATCTGTATGACGAACACCTCGACTTTGAAGCTGCCGCTGCGAGGATGCTCTTCTTTTGTATAGACATATCAATAAGAGCGAATGGGACAAACAATACTAAGTGGCTTTCTAATTTAGTAGACGTTTATGAATAAGGTGATATGTCTTTGGACTAATGGAAAACGCCAAGTGACCGTCTAACTGCGACCATATATAACATGGACGTCTAACGATCGCTCCCCCTCAAAATGCCCCCAAAAATAATTGTTCAATTGTACCAAGGTGGCCAGAGCATAGTGGTTTTCTTAACACCGCGCATATTACGGCGCAACATCTTTGACAAAAGTTTAGAGAATATAGTCAATCAAAACTTTGATGGACCACTCACAACTATTTATAAATGACAGTCTAACTTTTTAAAGGTTGATATTGAAATTAATTACCGTGATGCATTGAAGCGGTGACACTTGTCAAGTAAAAATCAGGATCGTTTCAGGAAGGCAATTTAGTATGGCGTGCATCCATGTTTTATTTGTTCGTACTCGTCTAACCAATACTCACCGACGTAGTCGCTCTCGTCCTGCCGCGCCATCTGTATGACGAACACCTCGACTTCGTCGGTAGTTTCAGCGGCCAGCGACGCGTTGGAGCTGCCGCTGCGAGGCAGCCGCGGCTTAGGCACTTTCGCGAGGATGCTCTTTTTCTGTGTGTCTGTGGCGTCGGCGGGCTGGGGCGGCGATTGGCTGCAAGTTTTGAAGTTTTTAGTAAATAGTCTTCTGCGTATACAACGTGATCAATCCAAATGGGTCAGTATGGGTGTTTAGGAGACCATAACAGATAGCGAAATCTTGTCTTAGGAACTATGACGTCGATTTTAGTAAAGAGAAACACTGCATTCATACTGTTGAGATTATTTGAACCCTAATGCTTGCCTAATTGACTGGACGCACTAAGCTAAGACTCACTGTACGACATAGTTTACCGAGGCTTGCTCAAGTCGGGCATCTTTCTGAGCAGATCGTGTAGTCGGCCGCGGTAGTTCGGCTCCATAGTTTGCAGGAGAGCGGCCAGACTGGACGCACAGGCTTCCGAACTGGACGAATCGCTGCTGGATTCACTGCTGATGAGAAATTATACGACTTTGTTGTAAATTATAAATTATGTCATATATCAAAGAAAAAAGATGAAGTTCACCAACGTCCGAGGCAGGGATCGAACCCACTGCCGCCACCTCGCGAATTGGTTTTACATGAGACATGAGTAAATATTTAGCCGTGTGGTGACGGCAGTAAGAATACATTTGTCATCACCCCAACTCTTCTCGTGGGTGCCGTAAGAGTCGACTAAGGGATTGAAGTGTCACTTATTATTCGACGATAGAAGATTGATGATGGGCAGAAGCGTGATCATAGTGGACACATTACTGCGATCGCCAATCCGCTTGCCCAGCATTTACATGTACATTACGCAGAGTTAATCTCCTAGTAGTGGACTGAGATAGGCTGATGATATGATGTGTGATGTGAGTAAATATTAAATTGAAAGTTCATAACAACGTTACCTGTAGGTGGCCACGTCGCCGGGCGCCGACTCGCTCGACATCTCTTCTGACGTCACGCTCGGCGTGTTGTTGTTCAGCTTCGACGATATCCGCTTCAGGAATGTTATCTGTTGGGAAAACATGACTATTTAGTGTAAAATAAAGTCACTTTCAGCTTCTGTTAGTGTGCGAGTCAATTATTTTTTATGTCACTCGTTACATTCTCATGGGTCACCTTTGAAATCTATTTAACAGCATTAACATCGATAAAACTTAGGTTTTTTTGTTGGTTACGTAGCCCTTCCAAGGTGGGTCATGCACGTATCTGGGGAGACGTACTGACGACTCGTCGCCAGCAGAGCTAGTACAGAATACCAACCAAGCAATACAAATCCCCCTGCGTGAACAGCACAGCGGCCGGCTGTGCTGTTCACGCCCACATCTCGTCCAACAAGCACAGAATACCATCCAGATCGTGCAAGTCCCCCTACGTGACGTGAGCGCTTCGTCGAACAAAGCTAGTACAAAACACTTCGACCTACAAGTACAGAATACCAACCAAGCTATGCAAGTCTCCCTGAGTAAACAGGGCTGTGGCCGGCGCGCACAGCGTCCAAGGGGGGCGCGTCCCCACACCTCGTCCAACTAGCACAGAATACCAACCAGGCGCTTCGTAGAGCAAAGCTAGCACAAAACACTTCGACCTACAAGTACAGAATACCAACCAAGCTATGCAAGTCCCCCTGAGTAAACAGTGCTGTGGCCGGCGCACACACGGCGTCCGTGCGGGGGGCGCGTCCCCACACCTCGTCCAACTAGCACAGAATACCAACCAGGCGCTTCGTAGAGCAAAGCTAGCACAAAACACTTCGACCTACAAGTACAGAATACCAACCAAGCTATGCAAGTCTCCCTGAGTAAACAGGGCTGTGGCCGGCGCACACAGCGTCCGCGGGGGGCGCGTCCCCACACCTCGTCCGCTTCGTCGAGCAAAGCTAGCACAAAACACTTCGACCTACAAGTACAGAATACCAACCAAGCTATGCAAGTCTCCCTGAGTAAACAGGGCTGTGGCCGGCGCACACAGCGTCCGCGGGGGGCGCGTCCCCACACCTCGTCCGCTTCGTCGAGCAAAGCTAGCACAAAACACTTCGACCTACAAGTACAGAATACCAACCAAGCTATGCAAGTCTCCCTGAGTGAACAGTGCTGTGGCCGGAGCACACACGGCGTCCGTGCGGGGGGCGGCGGCGCGCGGGGGGCGCGTCCCCACACCTCGTCCAACTAGCACAGAATACCAACCAAGCTATGCAAGTCTCCCTGAGTAAACAGGGCAGTGGCCGGCGCGCAAACGGCGTCCGTGCGGGGGGCGCGTCCCCACACCTCGTCCAACTAGCACAGAATACCAACCAGGCGCTTCGTAGAGCAAAGCTAGCACAAAACACTTCGACCTACAAGTACAGAATACCAACCAAGCTATGCAAGTCCCCCTGAGTAAACAGGGCAGTGGCCGGCGCGCAAACGGCGTCCGTGCGGGGGGCGGCCGCGTCCGCGGGGGGCGCGTCCCCACACCTCGTCCAACTAGCACAGAATACCAACCAAGCTATGCAAGTCGCCCTGAGTAAACAGTGCTGTGGCCGGCGCGCAAACGGCGTCCGTGCGGGGGGCGGCGGCGCGCGGGGGGCGCGTCCCCACACCTCGTCCAACTAGCACAGAATACCAACCAGGCGCTTCGTAGAGCAAAGCTAGCACAAAACACTTCGACCTACAAGTACAGAATACCAACCAAGCTATGCAAGTCTCCCTGAGTAAACAGGGCTGTGGCGGACGCGCACAGCTACTGAGGGGGGCGCATCCCCACACCTCGTCCAACTAGCACAGAAGGGACTTGCACGGTCTGGTTGGTGACCGTGCAAGTCCCCCTACGTGAGCATTTCGTCGAGCAAAGCTAGCACAAAACACTTCGATCTCACAATAAAGGTACAGGTACAGACAGAATACCAACCAAGCTATGCAAGTCTCCCTGAGTAAACAGGGCTGTGGCCGGCGCGCACAGCGTCCAAGGGGGGCGCGTCCCCACGCCTCGTCCAACTAGCACAGAATATCAACCAGGCCGTGCAAGTCCCCCTACGTGAGCGCTTCGTCGAGCAAAGCTAGCACAAAACACTTCGACCTCACAAGTACAGAATACCAACCAAGCTATGCAAGTCTCCCTGAGTAAACAGCGCTGTGGCCAGCGCCCAGATTCCGCGGGGGGCGCGTCCCCACATCTCGTCCAAATAGCACAGAATACCAACCAAGTCCCCCTAAGTGACCGCTTCGTCGAGCAAAGCTAGCACAAAACACTTCGATCTCACAATAAAGGTACAGGTACAGACAGAATACCAACCAAGCAATGCAAGTCTCCCTGAGTGAACAGGGCAGTGGCCGGAGCACAAACGGCGTCCGTGCGGGGGGCGGCCGCGTCCGCGGGGGGCGGCGGCGCGCGGGGGGCGCGTCCCCACACCTCATCCAACTAGCACAGAATACCAACCAGGCCGTGCAAGTCCCCCTACATGACCGCTTCGTCGAGCAAAGCTAGCACAAAACACTTCGACCTACAAGTACAGAATACCAACCAAGCTATGCAAGTCCCCCTGAGTAAACAGGGCAGTGGCCGGCGCGCAAACGGCGTCCGTGCGGGGGGCGGCCGCGTCCGCGGGGGGCGGCGGCGCGCGGGGGGCGAGGGCGTCGCCGCATACTTCGTCCACGAGGGACCAGACGCAAGAACGGTCGAATTTGGAGTAGAGGTCGGCTAGTTTCGGCTCCACCTGGGACAAAACAAACGGTATAATATATGTGGGTCGTTATGATAATTATATAAGATACAAAATGAGCGAAACAAATTTATTATTCACAGCACGCACTTACAATTTATTGATAGTTGACTTACACTTACATTCGCACTTCAAAATGAGTAAAAGAGAAAGCATAATACATAATAATCGAGGGCTGCGTGGTCTACCCCGATAAGTCGAGATATTTTTTCATTTAAATAGCAACCTATAGCGTATATTCATATTGTTCGTATTTCAAAAACCGGTTTGGTCGAGCTACCGGGTTTGACCACCCAACCGTCGTATACTCGTATTTAATTTATGTCAGCTAATTGATTATGTAACAGATGCCATGGATAATGGTCTCCAAGTAGATGTTATTTATACGGATTATTCGAAAGCATTTGACAAAATATCTCATTTTTTGCTTATTCATAAATTACAAGCTATTGGTATTCATGGCAATCTTTTGAGATGGTTAACCTCTTACCTACGCAACAGGACCCAAGCAGTTGCTGTTAAAGGGCACACGTCAAGCTTCGTTCCTGTAACATCTGGTGTTCCTCAGGGTTCGCATTTGGGTCCATTGCTTTTTAACATTTATATTAATGACGTAATTTATTGTTTTCAATCCTCTCAATTACTATTGTATGCCGACGATACTAAAGTATACTTCTGAAGACGACTGCTTAAAACTACAGGCGGATCTCAATAGGTTAAGTACATATTGCTCCATGAACGAACTATACTTAAATATCGAAAAATGTTGTGTCATTACATTTTCTCGGAAACACAGTAATATAAAATATAATTATACTTTAAATAATAAGACTCTAAGTGCGGTTTCCGAAGTAAAGGATCTAGGATTACGTCTCGATAGCGAGTTAAAACTAATTTCACATGTAGACACAATTACGGCTAAAGCATACAGAATGTTAGGTTTTATACTGCGACAAAGCAAGGACTTCAAAGATCCTAAGACATTAGAATTTCTATTTAACGCTTTTGTTAGGTCGAACTTGGAATATGCTACAACAATCTGGAATCCGTGCTTTAAGGTTCATATTCATACCATACAGAGAATACAAAATAAATTCATTAGGAGTATGA
Organism: Thaumatotibia leucotreta; assembly: GCA_025490895.1. Taxonomy (NCBI): domain Eukaryota; kingdom Metazoa; phylum Arthropoda; class Insecta; order Lepidoptera; family Tortricidae; genus Thaumatotibia; species Thaumatotibia leucotreta. The sequence continues at coordinate 19,384 of JALPQI010003761.1, read as the reverse complement.
AATATAAATTCTATGATTATAGTACTAACGACATGGACACTCTTCAAACACGCCGAGAAATTCGTGACCAGATATTTTTGTTTAAAATTTTACACGGTCTTATTGATTCTCCCAATCTTCTTTCAAAAATATTTATTAGATGTCCCGATCGGCGAACTCGTTCCACAAATCTGTTTGCAATTAAATCTGGGCGAACTACTTATGCAAGAAATAGGTTCTTACCTAGAGCATGTAAGATTTATAACGAAAAATTTGGCGACATCGATATATTTCATTTAACCTTAAATCAATATGTATCCGCAATAAAATATAAAATTAGAAATAGTCATTGAATTATAAATTCCAGGTCACGTAAAATTGATAGATTAAAATATTGCTTCACATTTAAATAAGTACTTAGTAATAATTCTGAGCAACAGATACAGGGTGTTTTTTTTTCGACCGTTCAAATTCTACGTAGTGAATGTGTAGGTCATACTGACCAACTTTTACTATGGGGACAAAGTCGAAATCGCGAAAAAAAAATCAGCTGTTTCATACATTTCGGCCGGCGTAATGCCGCCAATTTGTATGAAACAGCTGATTTTTTTTTTGCGATTTCGACTTTGTCCCCATAGTTAAAGTTGGTGAGTATGACCTACACATTCACTACGTAGAATTTGAACGGTCGAAAAAAAAACACCCTGTATATGTATGTATTCATTAGTGGAAACTGTGTGGCTTGTGTTTATGTATTGTGATTTTACTAATATGTGTTGTATTTGCCTGTTTGTTTCCCATAGGTTTAAATAAATAAATAAATAAATAATAAACAAATACATACACTTATATATAATAATTTGACAGTTGGCGAGTGCATGTTTCGAGGCTGTTGTTGAGTGACATCGATTCATCTTTGTCATTCTCGATCATAAAGAGCATAAACTAGTCTCTTTCTATAGGCGGTCCGGGGAACCTTGATCCCTATGACAGGTGTCAGTTCAATACATTACTTGTCAAGACGCGACATTGTTGACAGATAATGTATGGAACTGACACCTGTCATAGGGATTAAGGTTCCCCGGGCCGGCTTTAGTCAAACAAAAACGTGAAAATACCTTAGAATTTATTGTTCAATGAAAAAAAAAAAAAAACTGAATATATATTTCGGTTTAATTACGCGTCATTTATAATACCACGGGCATTTTCGGTTAATTTCAAATTTATTCGTGATTTTCATTTTTATACACCGTGTTTTTATTGATTTCCGTTAAATTAAAGGGAAGCTTATTTCAGTCAAAAATAATCAATTTCTCTAAGAAACTAGTTTCTTAACTTACTGTTATTGAGTTATTAAAAAATAATGGCAGAACTTCTACCCAAACTGATCCTACACTGAGCATGGCCCGACATGCTCTTGACCGGGTTTTTTGACATATGTTTACTTTTTAATATACACACCTCCGTGCGCCTCGGGGTTGAGGATCGCGGGGCAGATGAAGTGGTTCAACACGAGATCCGTGCAGAGACTACGGAGCTCGCTCTGGTAATCTGCGACAGTTTATATATACACACCTCCGTGTGCCGGCTGAGGCACAGCACCTGCAGCATCTGCGCCACTTGCATCAGGTTGAGGATCGCGGGGCAGATGTGGTTCAACACGAGATCCGTGCAGAGACTACGGAGCTCTGGTAATCTGCGAGGACAGTTTATATATACACACCTCCGTGTGCCGGCTGAGGCACAGCACCTGCAGCATCTGCGCCACTTGCATCAGGTTGAGGATCGCGGGGCAGATGAAGTGGTTCAACACGAGATCCGTGCAGAGACTACGGAGCTCTGGTAATCTGCGAGGACAGTTTATATATACACACCTCCGTGTGCCGGCTGAGGCAGAGCACCTGCAGCATCTGCGCCACTTGCATCAGGTTGAGGATCGCGGGGCAGATGAAGTGGTTCAACACGAGATCCGTGCAGAGACTACGGAGCTCTGGTAATCTGCGACAGTTTATATATACACACCTCCGTGTGCCGGCTGAGGCAAAGCACCTGCAGCATCTGCGCCACTTGCATCAGGTTGAGGATCGCGGGGCAGATGAAGTGGTTCAACACGAGATCCGTGCAGAGACTACGGAGCTCGCTCTGGTAATCTGCGACAGTTTATATATACACACCTCCGTGTGCCGGCTGAGGCACATCACCTGCAGCATCTGCGCCACTTGCATCAGGTTGAGGATCGCGGGGCAGATGAAGTGGTTCAACACGAGATCCGTGCAGAGACTACGGAGCTCTGGTAATCTGCGAGGACAGTTTATATATACACACCTCCGTGTGCCGGCTAAGGCACAGCACCTGCAGCATCTGCGCCACTTGCATCAGGTTGAGGATCGCGGGGCAGATGAAGTGGTTCAACACGAGATCCGTGCAGAGACTACGGAGCTCGCTCTGGTAATCTGCGACAGTTTATATATACACACCTCCGTGTGCCGGCTGAGGCACAGCACCTGCAGCATCTGCGCCACTTGCATCAGGTTGAGGATCGCGGGGCAGATGAAGTGGTTCAACACGAGATCCGTGCAGAGACTACGGAGCTCGCTCTGGTAATCTGCGAGGACAGTTTATATATACACACCTCCGTGTGCCGGCTAAGGCACAGCACCTGCAGCATCTGCGCCACTTGCATCAGGTTGGTGCGCGCTATGTACGAGACGGGCGCGTCGACCACGCCGTGCGCCTCGGGGTTGAGGATCGCGGGGCAGATGAAGTGGTTCAACACGAGATCCGTGCAGAGGCCGTGGAGCTCGCTTTCTGGTAATCTGTTAGGACAGTTTATAGTCATTAGACCCCGGATTGTTGTCGCGGTGACGTCAAAATAGGGTGATTTGTGGAGTAAATGGAACGGTAGAACAAAATGATACATAAATTATACTACTCCCCAAATCACCCTATTGTGACGTCACCGCGACAACAATCCGGGGTTTAATAATCATAATACTGTCAACTTTTAACCGTTTACTTTTCTTAAATTAAAAAAAAATCGTGCGTTGTAGCCTCCTCCCCGTTGTGTAGACAAAAATTGTCTTTTCTCAAACTTGCAATGAACTTTTGGCATTACGTACGTCAAATTAAACTAGCGAGATGGAAGTACCATCTCGCTAGTTCGATGATTGAACTTGATATGTAAAGGCATTTCATAACTACTTTGCAGTCTTAGGACTGCAAAGTACCGAAAGGAACCTGCTTTAAAAAGTTCAATACCGGAAGTAGCTTGTAAACTGACATAACATCTTGGTATTTTACCCGTAAAAAAAGAACTAATGTCAATGTCAATGGGTAAAAGATGATCTCAAATAGTAAAAAAAAATATTTACGTATAAGTTGTTTTTTTTTTTAGTTATTTTGTAGATTCGTTTCGTTCTTTGACTGATTTGCTTGTGTACTGTGAAAATTACTTTCGATTTTTATATTTCATAGCAAGTTTGAAAAAAGCACTATACAAATCTCGGCGAGAAAAAAGGTTACAGGCCGCGTATCTATCTCTATCTGGCCTCAGTTCGTAAAATGAAAGAGAGAAAATTATAGTTTGACAGTACGGTACTCTTTTCGATGACTGTCAAAATATAAGGAAAAAGTTTCAGGTTTCAGTTGTTTCATTATTAATGCAACACTTGTTCAGATTAATATGGCAGGTAATATGTACACAAATTTTTGATTGGCGAATCTGTTCAGATGCATATGTACTTTTCTATAGTCATTTAATTTTTGTAAAGTGTGATATATTGTTGGATAATTATTTAAAAATTAATTTGCATTTCCATTTACGTTGAATAGTCAATTAGTTAATTAGTCCACAAGATAGCAGACATACCAAAGTGCACAGTGATTAATATATTTCATACTAACCGAGAGTGCTGTTTAATGAGATGAACGCTCTGCTGTATTAGCCAAGCGATCGACGCGGGAAAGTTGGCCCAGTGCTCGCGGAGTGACGTCACGAATCTGCTCGCCAGCTGGTACAGCCTTTGTACTATCCATTTTCGGTATCGGGCTACTTTGGCGTTGTATTCGGGTGTGTTAGTTTGACCGAACTTCTTTAGTCGATCTTGCGGGGAGAATCTGAAGCCAAAAAAATTGTTATATAACGAATATGTCGTATAATCGGTAAAAAGCTACAAGATGGCAGAACTTTTACCCAAAGTGTAATTATCTATTGCTATAGTCTCACATCCTCACAAGATACCACTAGCGTGCCCGTCGCGGAAGACGGCGTACAGGGTCTACCCTACCCGCCTATAGATGGCGCCATTGAGTAGCTTACCAAAACCTACATCGCGCTGTTAAGATTCGCCTTGATTTTGAGGGTCGGCAGCAGTCATTTGTTTCACATCGAGCCTAGCGACAAGTAGTATTTCTATAGTCAACCGTTCCACGGCGTGGTCGGGGTGTATGTCCAGGAAGAAGTCATCTTCATGCAACGCGGCCATGACAGGGGCGTTGCGGGCTGCCGCGATCTACCCTACGCGCCGGTAGATGGCGCCACTGAGTAACACACCAAAACCTACATCGCGCTGTTAATACTCGCCTTGATTTTGAGTGTCGGCAGCAGTCATTTGTTTCACAACGAGCCTAGCGACAACTAGTATTCCTATAGCTTACCGTTCCACGGCGCGGTCGGGGTGTATGTCCAGGAAGAAGTCGTCTTCATGCAACGCGGCCATGACAGGGGCGTCGAGGACTGCCGCGATTTACCCTACGCGCCGGTAGATGGAACCACTGAGTAGCAGACCAAAGCCTACATCGCGCTGTTAATATTCGCCTTGATTTTGAGGGTCGGCAGCAGTCATTTGTTTCACAACGAGCCTAGCGATAACTAGTATTTCAAAAGCTTACCGTTCCACGGCGCGGTCGGGGTGTATGTCCAGGAAGAAGTCTTCTTCATGCAACGCGGCCATGACAGGGGCATTGAGGGCTGCCGCGATCTACCCTACGCGCCGGTAGATGGCGCCACGAAGTAGCTTACCAAAACCTACATCGCGCAGTTAAGATTCGCCTTGATTTTGAGTGTCGGCAGCAGTCATTTGTTCCACAACGAGCTTAGCGACAACTAGTATTTCTATAGCTTACCGTTCCACGGCGCGGTTGGGGTGTAGGTATGTCCAGGAAGAAGTCATCTTCATGACAGGGGTGTACTCGTACAGTATCTACCCTACGCGCTGGCAGATGGCGCCACTGAGTAGCAGACCAAAGCCTACATCGCGCTGTTAATATTCGCCTTGATTTTGAGGGTCGGTAGCAGTCATTTGTTTCACAACGAGCCTAGCGACAACTAGTATTTCTATAGTTTACCGTTCCACGGCGCGGTCGGGGTGTATGTCTAAGAAGTCATCTTCATGCAACACGGCCATGACAGGGGCGTTGAGGACTGCCGCGATTTACCCTACGCGCCGGTAGATGGCGCCACTGAGTAGCACACCAAAGCCTACATCGCGCTGTTAAGATTCGCCTTGATTTTGAGGGTCGGCAGCAGTCATTTGTTCCACAACGAGCTTAGCGACAACTAGTATTTCTATAGCTTACCGTTCCACGGCGCGGTCGGGGTGTATGTCCAGGAAGAAGTCATCTTCATGCAACTCGGCCATGACAGGGGCGTTGAGGGCTGGCGCCGGTAGATGGCGCCACTGAGTAGCAGACAAAAACCTACATCGCGCTGTTAAGATTCGCCTTGATTTCGAGGGTCGGCAGCAGTCATTTGTTTCTCATCGGGCCTAGCGACAATTCATTGGTGCTTACCGTTCCACGGCGCGGTCGGGGTGTATGTCCAGGAAGAAGTCATCTTCATGCAACGCGGCCATGACAGGGGCGTTGAGGGCTGCCGCGATCTACCCTACGCGCCGGTAGATGGCGCCACTGAGTGACACACCAAAACCTACATCGCGCTGTTAATATTCGCCTTGGTTTTGAGGGTAGGCAGCAGTCATTTGTTTCACATCGAGCCTAGCCACAACTAGTATTTCTATAGCTTACCGTTCCACGGCACGGTCGGGGTGTATGTCCAGGAAGAAGTCATCTTCGTGCAACGCGGCCATGACAGGGGCGTTGAGGGCTGCCGCGATCTACCCTACGCGCCAGTAGATGGCGCCCCTGAGTAGCACACCAAAACCTACATCGCGCTGTTAAGATTCGCCTTGATTTTGAGGGTCGGCAGCAGTCATTTGTTCCACAACGAGCCTAGCGACAACTAGTATTTCTACAGCTTACCGTTCCACAGCGCGGTCGGGGTGTATGTCCAGGAAGAAGTCATCTTCATGCAACGCGGCCATGACAGGGGCATTGAGGGCTGCCGCGATCTATCCTACGCGCCGGTAGATGGCGCCACTGAGTAACACACCAAAACCTACATCGCGCTGTTAAGATTCGCCTTGATTTTGAGGGTCGGCAGCAGTCATTTGTTTCTCATCGGGCCTAGCGACAATTCATTGGTGCTTACCGTTCCACGGCGCGGTCGGGGTGTATGTCCAAGAAGAAGTCGTCTTCATGCAACGCGGCCATGACAGGGGCGTTGAGGGCTGCCGCGAGGAACTGCCGCGCTGGCGCGTGCCCGTCGCGGAAGACAGCGTACACGGTCTACCCTACGCGCCGGTAGATGGCGCCACTGAGTAGCTTACCAAAACCTACATCGCGCTGTTAGTATTCGCCTTGACTTTGAGGGTGGGCAGCAGTCATTTGTTTCTCATCGAGCCCAGCGACAATTCATTCGTGCTTACCGTTCCACGGCGCGGTCGGGGTGTATGTCCAGGAAGAAGTCATCTTCATGCAACGCGGCCATGACAGGGGCGTTGAGGGCTGCCGCGTGCCCGTCGCGGAAGACAGCGTACAGGATCTACCCTACGCGCCGGTAGATGGCACCACTAAGTAGCTTACCAAAACCTACATCGCGCTGTTAATATTCGCCTTGATTTTGAGTGTCGGCAGCAGTCACTTGTTTCACAACGAGCCTAGCGACAACTAGTATTTCTATATCTTACCGTTCCACGGCGCGGTCGGGGTGTATGTCCAGGAAGAAGTCATCTTCATGCAACGCGGCCATGACAGGGGCGTTGAGGGCTGCCGCGTGCCCGTCGCGGAAGACAGCGTACAGGATCTACCCTACGCGCCGGTAGATGGCACCACTAAGTAGCTTACCAAAACCTACATCGCGCTGTTAATATTCGCCTTGATTTTGAGTGTCGGCAGCAGTCACTTGTTTCACAACGAGCCTAGCGACAACTAGTATTTCTATATCTTACCGTTCCACGGCGCGGTCGGGGTGTATGTCCAGGAAGAAGTCATCTTCATGCAACGCGGCCATGACAGGGGCGTTGAGGGCTGCCGCGTGCCCGTCGCGGAAGACAGCGTACAGGATCTACCCTACGCGCCGGTAGATGGCACCACTAAGTAGCTTACCAAAACCTACATCGCGCTGTTAATATTCGCCTTGATTTTGAGTGTCGGCAGCAGTCACTTGTTTCACAACGAGCCTAGCGACAACTAGTATTTCTATATCTTACCGTTCCACGGCGCGGTCGGGGTGTATGTCCAGGAAGAAGTCATCTTCATGCAACGCGGCCATGACAGGGGCATTGAAGGCTGCCGCGATCTACCCTACGCGCCGGTAGATGGCGCGCCTGAGTAGCTTACCAAAACCTACATCGCGCTGTAATATTCGCCTTGATTTTGAGGGTCGGCAGCAGTCATTTGTTTCACAACGAGCCTAGCGACAACTAGTATTTCTATAGCTTACCGTTCCACGGCGCGGTCGGGGTGTATGTCCAGGAAGAAGTCATCTTCATGCAACGCGGCCATGACAGGGGCATTGAGGGCTGCCGCGATCTACCCTACGCGCCGGTAGATGGCGCCCCTGAGTAGCACACCAAAACCTACATCGCGCTGTTAACATTCGCCTTGATTTTGAGTGTCGGCAGCAGTCATTTGTTTTTCATCGGGCCTAGCGACAATTCATTAGTGCTTACCGTTCCACGGCGCGGTCGGGGTGTATGTCCAGGAAGAAGTCATCTTCATGCAACGCGGCCATGACAGGGGCGTTGAGGGCTGCCGCGAGGAACTGCCGCGCGGGAGCATGCCCGTAGCGGAAGACAGCGTACAGTACAGGATCTACCCTACGCGCTGGTAGATGGCGCCACTGAGTGGCAGACAAAAACCTACATCGCGCTTTTAATATTCGCCTTGATTTTGAGCGACAATTAATAAAATTAGTGCTTACCGTTCCACGGCGCGGTCAGGGTGTATGTCCAGGAAGAAGTCATCTTCATGCAACGCGGCCATGACAGTGGCGTTGAGGGCTGCCGCGATCTACCCTACGCGCCGGTAGATGGCGCCACTGAGTAGCACACCAAAACCTACATCGCGCTGTTAATATTCGCCTTGATTTTGAGGGTCGGCAGCAGTCATTTGTTTGCACACCGAGCCCAGCGACAATTCATTAGTGCTTACCGTTCCACGGCGCGGTCGGGGTGTATGTCCAGGAAGAAGTCATCTTCATGCAACGCGGCCATGACAGGGGCGTTGAGGGCTGCCGCGAGGAACTGCCGCGCTGGCGCATGCCCGTCGCGGAAGACAGCGTACAGGGTTGCTAGCGCGCATTTCCCGGAACGGAATAATCTGGAACAGACATGGAGTAGTAAGATGCGATCTAAACCTTTAGGCAAAAAAGAGTAGAAATTAAAACGATGAGACGGGTGTTTTAAAAAAAAACCCTGGGTTCATTCGAATCAGAACGAGAAGAACGAGCTGATTCGATCTAGTGAATAAAAAATAATGTCATAACATAAATAAATACCATCACTTCACGTTTTTTGCATGAACTTACTACGAACGTTACGTTTATTTGTTTATTACATTCAAATTTAGAAACGTAAATTTTTCACAATATTCTTTTATATCACGTCTTCAAAAACATACTATCACATTTTACGTCTCACATGAATTGAACTATATAATAAATATAGAATACTGTAGGTAGAATTAAAGTTTCAAATTTGTAATACAATAGTACCTAAAGTCTGAAAATCTATTTATTTGAATTAAACCACATAAACAAAAGTTGGATATTGATGAAAGCACTTTTTTGTTTGGCAAAAGTTTTTTCTTCTTCATTAAGATCCAAATACTTTTCCAAAAACTTGCCAATATTGCAGCCTAGCATCTTTTGCATTTTTCTAGTCATCTTTCTATGTAATTGCCCACGCCGGGTTTAGAACACAGGACCTCCAGCTTTGTAGACAAGGTCATTATCGACTACGCTACAGAGGCCGTCAGTTAAGGGTGAAAAGAATGAGTAATGTTTTCATGCAAAAGGCACATTACCAATGTATTATGTATTGCCTTATAGTACACTGTTGACAGCCAAATGATCAAAACAATACCTGTGCACATTTAGACAAAATCTGTAAAAAATTACGAAAATAAATAAATATCTTGTGACATCTCACACAAATCGACCTAGTCCCATGGTAATTTCAATCAAGGCTTGTGATGTGTGTACCTGGCGACGTTATAAATATAATAATAGATATATACATATAGATACTTAAATACATAGACATTCATGACCAAGGAACAAATATAAAAAAAGCATTAAGGCATTTTAAATACATAATCACAATACTATTTATCCCTCGCCTATTTACATCAAAATAACATAATTATAAAATATTGAGCAGAATTCAAATTACTTGGAAATGACACTAAACATAGTTTATTTTCTTTACGTAAATATGTATGGCAAAGTAGAAATAAAATGACAAGTGAGTTCTCAATTTAACAATTCTTCTAGACACATAATAACTTCGTCATTTAATCATTCCGCAAGGCTATACAATACATCGATTTTTTGTATTTCACACTTGAACCCTGGGTCAAAATTATTTTCGTTGTCTTGTTTCATACCACTTTGTCAGGCTTTTAGTTGCTATCTCAACTCTGTATTAAAAAAAAATCCGGTGCACTTGTATTTCTTTATCACGCTAGATTTTAATCCATACATCAGAAATTGAAAACAAAACATCATCTCATACAAAACACTGCCTCACGTTTTTTAAACAAAAAAAAACAGGTCACAAATTAAGACAACGAAAAGAATTTTGACCCCCGTACAGAAATATTACGAGTATTATAATACGATACTGTTTATTGCACATGCACACCGAAGTAAAATCTGCACAAAAAAATATAATACCATCAATGAGTTGTGCTTAGCGTTATTTCAAATTAGAAATCGATAACTTCAGTCGTTCACAGACAGACGGCCAGACTCAGCATAAGGGTTCCTTATTTACCTTTTTGGTACGGAACACATTTCTATTTTATTTTGGTACAATGTATAAATAGGAATTAAATTGTTTCAGTAAAGTACTTAGATCACTTCTAAAACTGAAATACTTATATTGAATGACACCTCGCATGTTAAAATTAGAGCGTGTTATACAGTCGCCAGATATATCGTAGCATCCGGGGCGTTCAAAAATATCTGAATACGCCTTTATCGCCATAACGATAGAGTGCTCAGATATGAGCACTCCGGACGCTACGATATATCTGATAGAAGGAGGCGAATTCGCGCCTGTGGCATTAGGTTATTTCATACTTGAAGGACGCTAATTCGCGTCCTCGGCATCACGTTTACGCATACACAGGACGCGAAATTACTAATGCACTGAATCCATTAACCAGCGACGGTATAATACTATTCTTCATAAATAAAATATTTCTTACGTCAACGATTACGTCAACATGGTCTCTCAATTCCTCTCAACCTCTCAATTTTGTCATGTGAATACCGCTAATAGTTCAGAACTTTCCGTGAACCCACAAGCAGTTTTCCGCCCGTATATGGCGCAGCACTTAAATTCTCTCCCAACTTCAATAACTCAACTCCGACACAAAATTTAATGGAATCTACAACTTCGCAGGCTGCATACCCAACATATGTGTATCTCGGATGCGCAGTTATCAACTTTGAAAGTTCGGTAGGAAACAGTAAACTTTCGCATAGCAAAACTTCGCAATTCCCAGTACTGGGTTTTCGCAGGCATTTAATATGTGGAGTAACTTATAGATAAATTACTGATGGTATGGCACATCGCTGCCTCCATATTACAAGGTTCTATGTTGCACTTTTATCAAGTTGAAATTGAAACATTGTCACACTGAAACTTAGTCCTGATTTAATAGGGATGATCACTGTAGTTAAAATAAATTATTTAACATTACGCACGACATAATACACAAAGAAATTATTACTAAGATGTAGATTGCAGTAATTTTTGAACAGAACTTGTACACTTACAGTCATCATCCCTATTCTACCTGTATACCTGTATGTGTATAGTGGGGAGAAATCTAATACTATTACGGCAAAAGAAATGTGTTAATTTATATTTTATATATTAATTTTTCTTATAAACCATGGCGTCGATTTAGTGACACGTGAAACAGCAAATGCATTAAAATTGTACATTACAACACAAGTGCGAAAAACATAAAATTCGAAACGCGTGGCGATGTTTTAAAACACGACCTAAGGGAGTGTTTTAAATCGACACGAGTTACGAATTTCCTTTTTGCACATTTTTTAGTACAAATGGCCCTTCGAAGTTTTGGACCAGACGTAAAATGAGCCATTTCACGCACTAACGCCTGAATAAGGCACTATCTGTATAGGTACTAAAAATTTCAATTAGTTTGAGAATCGAACCCACACTTTTTAAACTGGAATTTGTTTAGTTGTTTATTGTACTGAATGTGTACGCTATCAGAAACTAATGTTATTAATGTTATTATGAAACAATGGTAAAAAATATATATGTAACAATATATCTTTGTCAGCCTCCGTGTAGCCTAGTTAGACACTACTAACTGCGACTGCGACTAAGGGTCACTACCCTGCCTACGAAGCTAGATGTTCCGGGTTCAAATACCGGCGAGAGAATAATTCGTGTTTTTTTTAATAACAAATATTTGTTTCTTGGTCGTGTCTATGTATTTAAGTATCTATACTATATGTATGTATCTATTACATATGTATATCGTCACTTGGTGCATACATCACAAACCTTAATTGAGCTTACCGTGGGACTAGGTCGATTTTTGTAAGGTATCAAAATTTATTTAAAAAAAAGTATTATTTCTAACACTGTAAGGAGTGTAAGGCGATAGAGAGAATATCTATCAGAGTATCAACTGTCTTCGTCAAGTAGGTACCGTTCTTGACCAGGTGTAGTCCCACGGATAGACATTATCCACTCACTTCGGATCAGTCCTAGATAGCAGGAAAGAGATATACAAAGAGAGAGTGGTAAAATAAAAATAGACAGTGAGAAAGAGCGAGCTACAATATCTCCTGAATTTGTTGGGTCCCTCTTGACCACCTGGCGGTCTCTCGGCAGACAGCGGCTTCAGACCGACTCGGCGCAACTCACTTCCTCGAGTCGGAACGAAAGATCTAGAATGTGCTAGAGAAAAACAGAAATCTAGAGTGACCTAGAGAGAATGAGAGAGACAGCGACAGATGTAGAGTGAGAGAGAGAGTGAAATATGCCGAGGAGCAGGCAAAGCGCCACCAGCCCCGGGCAGCCAAGGAACCTGACACCAAAACTAGCCCAGGGGAGGTACAATGTTGTGAGCCCAGTGTCCTAGACCTTCCGACTCTACTTTCACTGTCGCTCGATAGGGAGAGCTAGAGAGAGCGTGCGACTGAGAATGTTGGAGAGCTGCTGTGCGAGAGATCTAGAATGAGCTAGAGAGAGTGAGTGAGAGAGAGAGAGAGAGATAGAGAGATAGAGAGATAGAGAGAGCGAGAGAGAGAGAGAGAGAGCGAGACAGCTAGAGTGAGCTAGAGAGAGTGTGTGTGTGTGTGTGAGAGAGAGAGAGAGAGAGAGAGCGAGACAGCTAGAGTGAGCTAGAGAGTGTGTGTGAGAGAGAGAGATATCTAGAGGGAATTAGAGAATGCGTGAGGGAGAAAGCGAGTATCTAAAGTGAGATAGAGAGAGCGAGAAATCTAGAGCGAGCTAGAGAGTGTGTAAAAGAGAAAACGAGTAATCTAGAGTGAGCTAGACAGAGCGCGTGCTCGCTCGCTCGCTCGCTACAGTATCCACCGCCTCTCCCCCCCCTCGGCCGGGTGGCAGACGTGCACAGACAGCTGGGACTCACTTCCTCGGGTCGGCGGTCCTCGCCAGCTGGTGCTTGACGAGCTGGTGCAGCACGGCCAGCAGCCGCGCCCGGTCCGCCGGCAGCCGGCAGCTGCCGTACAGGCCGGAGACCAGCGCGCACGGCAGGGAGGGGGGCGGCGCGCCGAGGAGCAGGCAGAGCGCCACCAGCCCCGGGCAGCCAAGGAACTGACACCAAAACTAGCCAGGGGAGGTACAATGTTGTGAGCCAGTGTCCACGACCTTCCGACTCTACTTTCACTGTCGCAGCTCGATAGAGAGCTAGAGAGAGCGTGCGACTGAGAACGCTGGAGAGCTGCTGTGCGAGAGATCTAGAGTGAGCTAGAGAGAGTGAGAGAGAGAGAGAGAGAGATAGAGTGAGTGAGAGAGAGAGAGATAGAGAGAGAGCGAGATAGCTAGAGAGAGCGTGCGACAGAGAACGTTGGAGAGCTGCTGTGCGAGAGATCTAGAGTGAGCTAGAGAGAGAGAGAGAGAGAGAGAGAGAGAGAGAGAGAGAGAGAGAGAGAGAGAGAGCGAGAGAGAGAGCGAGAGAGAGAGCGAGATAGCTGGAGAGTGTGTGTGGAAGACAATGGTATATAGAGTGAATTAGAGAATATGTAAGGGAAAAAGATACAGAGAGCGAGCTAGAGAGTGGTGAAGAGAGAAAACGAGTAATCTAGAGTGAGATACAGAGAGCGAGCTAGAGAGCGTGTAAGAGAGAAAACGAGTAATCTAGAGTGAGCTAGACAGAGCGTGTGGTCGCTCGCTCGCTCGCTACAGTATCCCCCGCCTCTCCCCGCCCCTCGGCCGGGTGGCAGACGTGCACAGACAGCTGGGACTCACTTCCTCGGGTCGGCGGTCCTCGCCAGCTGGTGCTTGACGAGCTGGTGCAGCACGGCCAGCAGCCGCGCCCGGTCCGCCGGCAGCCGGCAGCTGCCGTACAGGCCGGAGACCAGCGCGCACGGCAGGGAGGGGGGCGGCGCGCCGAGGAGCAGGCAGAGCGCCACCAGCCCCGGGCAGCCAAGGAACCTGACACCAAAACTAGCCCAGGGGAGGTACAATGTTGTGAGCCCAGTGTCCTAGACCTTCCGACTCTACTGTCACTGTCGCAGCTCGATAGGGAGAGCTAGAGAGAGAGGAGAGAGAGAGAGAGCGAGCGAGAGAGTGAGCGAGAGAGAGAGAGAGAGTGAGAGAGAGAGAGAG
>JALPQI010003760.1:0-83262 GCA_025490895.1 Thaumatotibia leucotreta | reverse complement strand
GCGTTCACACGTGGGCGGTGCGTCCGGCGCCGATTCGGTCGCGGTCACATTCACCCGTCTGCGTCAGCCCTATTTCGTGGCCGTATAAGGCAATCGGCGCGGTACCATAAACAATATAAGGTGTAGGTTACACAGTTTATTCGTATAACTAATGTAATAAGTATAGATGAATATTCAAAAAACGTAATCTAAAACTATTTTATGAATCTAGGAAAAACTTTGCACAACTTTTACTTTGTTATCAACTGTGTAAACTTTAAAAAAACTTTAACATGTACATATTTTGGTTATAAGCTATCTTTGACCATTTTCTATAACTAAGCCTTTTTTAGCGTTTTAAAAATAGCCTAATTGTACATTTTGTTTAATATCATTCATAGGTTTAGGTTTAGTTAAATCTTGTGTCAGTTTTTGAAGACGCCCTGAAGTGTATGGATGTGAATGAAAATTTCATGGCTAAGTGTTAGAATAAAATTACTTAATTTAAATACCTTAAAAGTATTGCTGTGATTTCGACCACTAGAAATGCAATCCGATCTCTCCAATCTACTTAATACATATACACGGTGGAATTTAATCGGTGAACAGGAACCCATTTTTCTAATTCAGTAATCGATGGCGGTCACGTTTATGTAGTACTTAAGTGGAACCAAGTTTTTTTTTAGCATAATTTTTTTTTATGTTGAAATTAAAATTGATTGTCACCCTACTAATGTTTAGTCTGAAAAGTTTAATACCTCTTTTCAAACTATCAGCCATAGAAACTTAAAACATAAATGAGCAATAACCACTCACATGCTTTAATTTTTGCGATAGACTCTATTCCTATGTAAAATAAGAGCGATGCATGGCTGATAGTTTGAAAAGAGTATTAAACTTTTCAGACTAAACCATTAGTAGGGTGACAATAAATTTTAATTAAAGTTTAATTTCAACATAAAAATTTGTTATGCTAAAAAAAAAACTTGGTTCCACTTAAGTACTACATAAACGTGACCGCCATCGATTACTGAATTAGAAAAATGGGTTCCTGTTCACCGATTAAATTCCACCGTGTATAATTACAATAATTTACTATTTATTCATAAATTATGACATACATATTATTAGCGCTTTGAAGTGCACATTTCAAATTCGAAATAAATAGAATAATCTATACTTAACTGGTTTAAGCATATTTTTTTCCTTTATGTTAGCATTTTGCATTTTATCTGCAGTGTAAAACTATCTTTACAACACACACAAAATGGTGACCAAATCTGCCTAGATTGTTGTTGTGATTCATAGGACCTTGTTCGTCACTAATCTGTCTCTACACGGCGACTTCAAACAAATATTAATTAAAAACCGTCAATTATTGTTTTATGCGTAAATGGATTTGCATGTCATCATTGCAGCCGCATTCCGGACTAGGTGATTAAGAAATTGGTTTCGAAAATTGTTTGGAATCGAACCAAGTTTTAGCCTTGAGCAAGGTTTTTTAGTGATAATTGCCTTTAAACTTGACACTCCTTAAAAGTTGGCTAGCTTATATTGAAAAATACAAGTATTATGATAAAAGTCAATAGATTAATGTCATCTGCCATTTTGCAATGCAATATCTTACAATGTATAAATTTTATAGCACTGGAGATTTGAGAGTTGGTTCATAGCGCCCGATTAATAATAATTATTGAATAATTCCTACAGTAGGTAGGTATTTCCTACACCTACATGTTTTCTGAATAAGTCTTCATCATCATCATCATCAGCCTATGATAGTCCACTGCTGGACGTAGACCTCTCCTATTAACTATGCGTATAGATGCATTAGGAGGTTAATGCCCATAATCGCCACGCTGGTCAAGCGGATGGACGATCGCAATAATGTGTCCACTATGATGACGCGGCTGCCCATCATCATCATTATTTTATCTGAATAAGTAGTTAGGTATAATATGTAATTAGTGTAGTAGGGAATGTAAACTAATATAATATTTTATATTTTACATCGTCTTCGTTAATCTTCAGGTGTTTAGCTTTTTATTTTATTGATATATTTTTTTATTGTTTTATTGGTTGATTCAATTGGTTTTATAATTATATTGTAGAAGTACGAATGAATTTTTCACGTATCTAGTTGTAGCGTCCAATGGAGAAAAGTGTACCTATAAAATGTAGCAATAAAAACCTATTTGGGTACCTATAAGATTTAGGATATCTCGATCGAAACAAAAATAATCTTCTAAGCGTTAACGCATGACGCCTATATAGAGTACGTAGGGTATATGTGACTAATAACAAAAATAGCTTTTATCTAAAATTCAATGTATTTAAATTCACTTAGCAACAACATCCACAGGGATATGCGCGCCTTCAACCCTGGTTCCATCCAGCCCAGCGCTGTACTTCGTCACATAGGTCTTCCCATCATCACCAATGAAAGACGTCTCTCCTTCAGTAACGAGCACGTAAGCCTTCCCATCAGGGGTGGGCACAAGTCGTCCACGCTCAGAGACCACGGTGCCTTCAGCTGTGACGTAGCGGAGAGCGTACTGGCCGAATTCGTCGTGAATTTCCTCGTGTTGAAGGGCGGGGAGGGCGCGGCGGGCGGCGGTTTCTGGGGCTCCTGGGGCGGCCGCAGCTGCAGCGAGCAGGCAGGCTACTACGAACTGGAAAGGGAAAGAAGCCATTAGGTCCTCATTGATCAGCTATGCTATTCTCTTATTGACACATTCGACGCTGCGTTCGTCAGCGAGCTCGATGTCGAGACAGACTTGTCTAAAATCCTAGCTGTTTGATTTGACATTAGGAATCGAGGCTGTGAGCGAGGTTGTGGGCGAGTTCGTCGCTGTTTTTCGTTAGAGAATACGAAGTTCGTACATTAAACGTCAAACTCTCGACGCAATGTAGTTCCAGCTCACGCCGCATTCGTCGCCGAGCACTAGTGTCGTTTAAAGTACATTAGTGAATACCATTTTTAGGCTCGACGCTGCCGCAGCGCTGACACAGCGCTGACAGCAAGGCGGTTTCCTTAGTGAATAACACTGCAGACTACTACGAGCTAAAGAAAACAATAACAATGGAAAAGGTCCTTTGTTCGTTAGGATCAGACTGGAGATAGTGGGAAATTTAAAGAACTGTATTAGGTCCGCAGTTCGTTTGGGGCAGGCTACCACAAATAGGACATATTAAAGAGAAAATTTCCTGACACTGTTTGTTAGGGTCAGAGGTTACTGCAAACAGGACATAGAGAGAAAAAGAACTGTTCGGTCTTCAGTTTGTTAGAGTCAGGTTCCTACGTTCTGGAGATAGAAAATTAAAGAACTATGTTAGGTCATTAGTTTGTTCCGATCAGGCTACTATGCATTGAGAATAGAGATATAATAAGAAGTACTATGTCAGATCCTCAGTTTGTTAGTGTCCTGACTCTATACTAGTATCTATGTAGGTACCCTGGTATATTACAAGCATCAGAAAGAGGTTCCAATTTTTTATGGTTCTTTTGTTTCCAAATGTCTTCACAAGGTCGTAAGATAAGGTCTAGGAGATATTGAGTGATAGTGATACAATTAGTATTTCTTTTAGTAATTACAATTGTTTGAGTAAGAGCTTTACTGCAGATAAGTCATGAATCTATGGCATTTCAAATTATTATTTGAAAACTATGGGGATATTTTGAAGAACAATAAATTAAATATTAACCTTGGTTATTCAATTGAAGATGACTTACCAGTTTCATTTTGATGGTTGAAGGTGAGTTTACAATTGCAGCTAACTCAAGTGACTGATGTCCGACTTAACTAATAATTCCCTTTTATATGTTCGAAATTTCTCTTTAATCCATACTTGCACAATTACTTAATAATCTACAATTAACGTAATGAGAAATTAACTCCCATTAACACAGGAATAACAAGTCATATAGCTTCATAATCATTAATACTAATACTCTGTCCCGTTTTACCGCGAATTTTTGCATCCTCAACCCACAGAATTAGATTTGGATAGAAGAAACAAGTTCATTAATTTATATGGCGGCTGAGCATGTCAGATTTTGTACTGAAGTTGTTACTTGCCTATGATTTTAAATATGTCTCAGGCCCTTGAGTATTCATATTTTTTTTGTGTTGTTGCAATTAATATTACTTAAGGAGGTATTATTACCTAATGTTTTTGTTCACATCAACTTACAAAATTTGACGCCCGAAAGCTACAAGCTGCGATTAAAGACGAACAACTCAGTACATTTTACTGAGTTCATTTGACACGCTAAGTATATACGTTTGCTTGATCTATGGTATTATATGACATCTGTGCCTCAACCAAACTCACTTAGTAACAAATCGCACACGTAGATCAAATAGTATGTATTTGCTAAGGGTATAGTATAGGATTATTCGATAACTACCAACTTAATAGAACACGAATTAAAAATATACCCTTAACAGAAAATAGGTACCTATATTCATTTTGAGTTTATACTGTTTTGATCTAGTCGTGCGAAATACCTACTTGAAAGGGTTTCATTAAATACTAACATACGAGGTGACTAAGGGTCTCCCCAAATCAATCGAAGCGGAATCTGTTCATTATGCTTAACTTGTCATATTTTTTCCTCTAATTTAAAGCTAGAGTAGCTAACGGCCTCTTTCACAATCCTACGATCACCAAATATCACCAAGAGGCCAAATGTGATCACTGATCACATGATTTTCGAACGAGCAAGGGCCCGTCCTAAACCTAAGGAGGTTAAAATTACTACCTTTGCTCAGTCTCGTTTTACCTCTGGAGCCTGCATAGGTATATTATATCGGATTTAGAAGCCCACGCACAAGTCAAATTACAGGTTTCTACAAGTATCGGATATTATTGAAATGAAGTAGGCGTCTGCGCAAGGGCAATAGGCCAAAATCTCACCCGGTGACAGGAAGTACCTACCTACTTACTAAGTTTCTACGATTTTGGGTATCAAACCAGTTTATCCTTACTCGTTCCATCCTCAAAATGCACATTACCTGCCGTGGACAGCTATGAAGTTGATTATAATAGTATAACAAAACGTTTCCGTCATAAAGAGGTGAGGTGCGTGCGCGAGTCCGACTAGTCGTCGGGTGAGAATGCAATTGTGCTATACGCCACTTGCCTTGGTTTAGATGAGAGCGAAATGAAACAAAAAAAAAAAAATTCTTGCAATGTCTTATAATTTTGCAATATTTAACTTAACTGACACTTTAGTATATTAATTTACTATTTTTTGTTATATACAATTAATGTTTAACATATAATAGTCATGAGATATAAGTAGTTTTACAATTGCCATATCCATTTTGGTAAGAAAATGTTTAATTTGCTATGTATGATATGACACAAAGTTATGGATGTGTCACAAAATCTTAGTGCAATGTCAAGAAAGGGAGACATTAAAAGCAATTGTTTATGCAAATAAAAGTTATTTTACGGCTAGATTTATTTCAAGTCAAGACGATAATTTATCGCGAATATGAAGACATAATTATTCACATGAATATGGTGCCAATATTCATTTCCAATATTTATGTGAATCATTTTTTTTACTTTCTTGTAAATAGGCACCATCTAATAGGTGACCTTCTCTATTTTGAAATCGATGAGAACTTAATACGTTTTACTAATGAATGACATATTAACGACAGTAAAAAAAAATGCTATCAAGAACCATTCAAAACCGATTTTACTTAAAAATGGATATGGCACAATTGCATTCTCACCCGACGTAGTAGTTAGCTGGTTTTTTCATAGAAAATACGCAAACAATGCAAACATGTTGATTTTACGCAGTCAGATTTTATTACACCCGTTACTAGGGCTTACAGGATAAGTAGAAGCCATTTTAACATTACTAGGCTTAGCACATGTAGACGCGGCCAGTGTGGTCACAAATATCTGAGCAGGCCTCTGTTGCTAATGGCGTTATAGTGCTGGTTCAGATATTTTTGAGCACCGTGGCCGCACAGATTATATCTGATGGCAATTATATATTATGATGCATTTAATCATCTCCAAAGAATGCCAGATAATTGGTACAACATACACGTTCATCATCCACGTGACGCATTCCAGTGCCCACTGTGACAAGGTCGTAAAATCGAGCACTGGTCACAAGGGCGTAGCTAATATCTGAATTGCGTTTAAGGCCATCTAGTGCCGGGGGTAAACAACTACATATCGAATAATTAGTGATTTGCATATGGATGAATTGAAACACAATTATTAATCTGAGTATTTACGTCAATGTAGGTTGCAATTGTGCTTGATACTTATTTCTTGTGCTTATTTGAGAAAAAACGCAAGGATTATTTTTGTTTAGGGTTGTTCTATTGGCTTTTCAACAATTTCAACTGCTTCATTCTTTTCTATACATCTGGGGCCAATTTCTCGAAAGCTTGTAACTTGTAATACAAGCGGAAGTCCTTATGTAATTAATAAAAAGAGACTTCCACTTGTTTTACAAGTTAGAAGCTTTTGAGAAATGAGCCCTTGTAGGTACCTATACCATTCTTAAGTAGAATTCAAAAAAAAGTAAGCAAATATGGCTGACTTTCCATAGCATTTGACGTATTTGACACATATCGTGAAACACGTTCGCTTCGCAAAAATATTTTCACGTTAATACTAATAAATATCAAAAAAATTAACTGAAAATATATGTGAACTCAAGGTTTAAGTTTTCATTTCGTAATGAAACCAAAATTAAATAAATAAATAAATAGCTTGGGACATCTTACACAAATCGACCTAGTCCCACGGTAAGTTCAATTAAGGCGTATTATGTGGGTACCAGGCGACGATATATATAATAGATACATACATATAGATACTTAAATACATAGCACAGCCATGACCAAGGAACAAATATTTGTGATAAATAAATACACAAATATTGCCCTCGCCGGGATTCGAAACCGGAACCTGCAGCTTCGTAGGCAGAGTCACTATTAGGCTACGGAGGCTGACAAAATTGTGTTTTAAAAGTGCGTCATTATGAAATAATGCAAGTTTGCAGGTTTGTTTTTTACTTTCAACGGACGAATAGTAGGTATGCACATTATGCACAATGCACAACACATACTATTCCGATGCTCTACGTAATTTATCTAAACGTAAAGGTAAATTGGAATATTTCCGCATAGGGCCTTAGCTGTCAGCCCACGTCCGACCGTAGGCCTCGGTGATGATAGCATTGTTATTCCGCGATACTGTGTAAGGCCACGATAGGTATTCACGGTTCGTAATCAATGTACATGGGCATTTCCTTAACGTTTTGCTTGTTAAACTAGGAATAGGAACCCTTAGAGTTTCTGTCTTAGAGTCTGCCGTAGTTAGAGTCTGTCTGTCTGTCCGCAGCATAGCTCATTGGCCGTTAGTACAAAAAAATTACAATTCGGTACAGGTACCTATACAATTATTATTAATCACGCCGACAATGTGTTACAGTAAAAAAAAAATTTTGGTTATCGTACACGTGGGGATTTTGCTGTAATCGTATAGTTTGGTAGATTGTTGAACATTCAACAATCCACAATGTCGTAACAGATGTGCTTACCATAGAAAAAATCAACTGCGAAAGACTCTGGTTGCCACGGGATTCGAACCCGCTTCCTCTGGATTGCCGGTCCAACGTGCTTCCAATTACACCAGACCAGCATTCCAATTACACCACCAGATTATTTAAAATTTATATATATATTTTTTTTAAAGAATAAGTGTTCCAAAAGTGAGTTTTTTCAATATTTTCGTAGGTTACCGCTCCCGAATGAAAAAAGTTGTGTTCCACCCCCTCTAAGTTTTGATCAGTGGGTTCAAAAAAAATCATCTATATTGTTTTGATTATCTTAGACAATACTTTAAACAAAAGTATTTCGATAATCGGCAGAGCCATTTTTGAATAACTAAGGAAACCCGACACTAA
This sequence comes from Thaumatotibia leucotreta, assembly GCA_025490895.1. Lineage (NCBI taxonomy): Eukaryota > Metazoa > Arthropoda > Insecta > Lepidoptera > Tortricidae > Thaumatotibia > Thaumatotibia leucotreta. The sequence goes on along the minus strand of JALPQI010003760.1, from coordinate 75,332 downwards.
GCATGACCCGACATGCTCTTGGCCAGTTTTTTTTTAATCGAATGTGTGTAACCTAGACGTGACGTCTCTCTTCTAACGAGTAAGTAAATTAACTTCGCAGATTGACATTTTTGTTTTTTTAGATATTCAATATTATTACGTCCTTTACTTTTTTTTTTAAAGGCGATAAGGATTACTTACATCCAACTCCTAACAGCCATGAGCTCAACATTACGCTCAACATGATTTAGGGTATAAAATGACATTATCCAGGCAACGCAGAAAGTGTGATGACTAAATCGGATTCGTTTGTCATGCGTAAGGAAACATGGTGACGGTATGTCACTTGAACAAACTACTAAGATATACTATGTATGCTAACACGTTCTCTTCAAATGGGCGACAAGTTTGAGCATAGATAATCAGTACAGTCAGCATCAAAAGTATGCGTGTCGCTATAATGGAGGAATCAAAATTTGTTGTTCTCCAAAATGGTTGTCTATCCTTTCCTGCTAATGTTGAGACCCGAACAGAAGAAAAGATTTAACTTTTGAGCCACTCGCCAAAAAACACCAACATTCGATTCGAGAAAAAAATCTAATGTTGAGGAAATCATTCCATGTCTCATGAAGTAACCTGTATTTCAGTTAACATTATTATGTGTCATGTTGTTGCAATAATATTACTCCTGCTCTATCCACGACTCAGATGCAGAGTTGGGCAAAAAGTAATATGATTACTTCTATATATTAGATTTGTATGTGTACTTTGGAATATATATTACAAAGTACACATACAAAAGTAATCGGAAGGAGTAATCATATTACTTTTTGCCCAACTCTGCTCAGATGTCACCCTTAATATCCGTCCTCTAGGGTTAGCACATGATTGGTGCGACACACTACACACAGACCATCGACAGTGCGACATACAGATCGTCCCTCTTTTGTAATAGTACATTACTATAGAGGACGGGAAACGAAGGGTTACAGGCCAAGTAAATATATCTGGCCGAAGGAACTGAGGCCAGATAGGAATACGCGGCCTGTAACCCTGTTTCTCGCCGAGATTTGTGCTTTTTAGTGTTTTTCTCAAACTTGCCATGAAATAAAATGAGCTGATTTCGCCGAACCATACTATTTGATTTGAAAATAAACCAATAGTACAGTATCGTACAACATTAAAAAAAACATTCGCGCCTAACTTTTTTTTTAAATCTGTTTGAGGTGTTCTTTTACCCGGTGGTATAGAAATTAGTTCTTAGGTTATTTTTTTTTTCTGTGGCTGAATGTCAAGACATAGTGTCACAATCTGACGTTTCAAAACAAAAGACAGTTTGTTTGCAGTCCTAGGTGTGAAATAAATACATGAAATCTCTTTACATATCATCTTAGCATATGCCACCGGATACATAGTATTTCCGGGTTTAATTTAAAGTAAGTAACATCAACATTCCGTAGCAAGTTTGAGAAAATATAGATAGCAAAAGACTGGGAGCCAAACTTCGCGGTCATACTGTCGCACTGTTGGTTTAAAGAAAATACATTTTATTGAATAAAAGAATTTCTAGATAACTGACTCTCGACATATTGACTTTGAATAAAGTAAGACATTGTGATATTTTGACATATGTATGTACCTACGAGTAATTACCTATTAATTTATGATGTAGTTAACTTTATGGACGGGCATAAATACAATGTAATAATTAATATAAATACAGTTTAATAGTCGTTTAGTAGTCTTGGACGGAATAAATTTAGATTATTTAGATATAAGTTTACATATGCATGCCATTATTGGCTAAGCATGCTGTGCCACATAATTGTAAGAAACCATATTTTGTATACCATGTTTGAGCAATAAATTATTTAATTCATTCATTCATTCACTAATCATGTGCTAAGCCCACTGATCATATCTCACGAATCAAACTGTATTCCAGTTTATTATCTAACTACGTATCTTGTGTAGCAAGTATCCATTTATTTTTTACGTTAAAATGAATATATTTCACGTTAGTTATGTAGGTATTGCCGTAATAATCGGTCAGGTGTTACATTTAATGTTTTCAAGTCTCCACTAAAATCTAGGTGATTGAAAGTTGTTCTTAAACTACTACATGTATTAATGTAATCCATGTATAATACCTACGTATGTTGAAATAGAGTAGGTACTTATATGTACTAGATATTGTACAATATTGGGATCAAAATTATTGACATTTTTTTTATTGCTAATGTCATCATCATCACCACCCTATATCTGGACTTAGATCTGCTGGAGATAAGTTATACCTCTCCCATAATCTATTCGTACAGACACTATACAAATAAGTTAGGTACAATTCATTAGGAAGTAAATGCCCATAATCGTCACGCTGGGAGAAGGTTTGGTGATCACAGTAGTATGTCCACTGTGCTGACGCTGCTGCCCATCATCAATCTTCAATAATAGCTTTGTGACACTTTTATCCCCTTAGTCGACTCTAACGACGACCACGGGAAGATGTGGGGTGGTGACAAATGCATTCTTACTGCCGCCACCACACGGCAAGTATTTACTACTTATACCCCTTATTAACCCAATTTAATGAAAAATACACAATCTTGACATGCCATTTTTGAAACTTATAAAAAAAAACCAATATTCGTCGATGGGCCTACAAAGGTCGTTATGTGTTTGATTTATGACTTTGAAATAGTAACCTAGCAACAATACATGAAGTGTATTCATTGAATTAATTAATATACATAGTGATTTTTGCAGGCCTATAAATTTTGCCTTTAATCGCCAAGCCTAGATTCCACCAAATTTGTATTCGCTATGAATAAAAGTTTTATAATGAGATACCTATATTAAGAATAACTCTCGTTAGTCGCTAGTTGTTCTCTCTCATTACTATCTGAGATCTGAGAGTACCTAAGCGTTGTCTTTCAAAAAGCAGTTCGCTGAAATCGAGCCTGACTATGAATATGCTAACGACCACTATATTGATCGAAATTCAGTGACAGTTACAAATTGAAAGAGCCCAAAGCAGAGTTACTGCAACAATGGTGCCCGTTGCACACTGCACCGCCAAGGTTGCCACTAGTAATGTGCCAAATGCATACTCGAGAATCTCGAACATTCTCAGGAAACAACTAGTGCAATATCTTACTCGAAACGTCGAAGCATTTTTTATGCTCTACCTATTGATTTCCGTTTCATAAAAAACGTAGAGAATCTCGAGTAGCTAACAGAAAACTTGATTTCGTTTTACGAAATTATTGGATTTTTTACAAAATTTACCCATAACGTTATGTTTTTCAAATAAATTAGAATTTTATTTTCTAAACCCCTAAATTAAAAATGGAATAGCCATTGGGTATTTTTGTAAGCCATTGTGTTATTATTTGACTTGTGTAATAAGAATAAGATAGGAATTACGAGAATAAAATTGACTCGAGTCTAACTAAATAAGTGCAGAACTTATAACTAGTGTTACTGGCTGCTTGATTTGCATGTACCTAAATAATAAGGTAGTTTCAAGTAGCTTATTAAAAGAATCAATTGTAAACTAATTGTAACATTATTATTAAAAGACATAAAAGTAAAAATTACATATTTAAAACTAAATTTATATTACCTTAAAAAACTTAAAATAATATTTTCTTCGGTTACCGCGAGGATTACACATGAAATAAAACTATGAAAACGGGTAAACTCGCATCCGCAGACCACGAACCCTGTAAAGTGTTCAAAACGTCGGAATGAAGTTAAAACGAGTTTATCCATTTTCATAGTTTTATTTCATATAAAACTTAAACTAAGTATTATATCTAAATCTCACCAAACCCGCATATAGTTCCCGATTTCTAAGAATAAACTTTTGACTGTTATATATTAATCCTTATTAATATGAGGGTAAGACTCCCATTTTGCCTATAGTCTTAACGTCATACATATAACTTCTTCTTCGGCTTCTTTTTTTTCAAAACTATAATTTATGTACATAGATTAAATCTAACTAATCTACTTAACCTAACCTATATCTAAGATTGGCCCTTGTGGCATTGTACCGAGGATGCTGGCGGCATTTCCTCGCTGTATCGCAATACTGATGCGTTGTGCGAGGAAGTCGCCAGCTCTTCGGTCTTTAATAGTTACATCAACCAGACGTATATAAGGCTCATTTCTAAACTGTCAAATGTTAATTTTTAGAAATCGGCAACTATAGGTGCAACGGTGCCCAGGTGGAATAGGAAGGTATAAGGTAGTAGGGATTTTATTTAAATTTTTTATTAAATTAAACTTAAACGTACTCGAAACAATTCGAGTTTGATGTGACAGAGTAAGTATAGGTAAGTGTAGCAATACTAGCTCGATTAGCGTGTTAGATCTACGCGGGCAGGGCGTGGGAGCGCTCGCAACTGTTCGCCAAGGACTGTCCATCAATGAACCCGTACCACCCAATGAGAGATCTGATACAGCCTAGAACATAATTAAATAGGTCGATTACCAACAATTTCTATATACAGTACCTAATATTAGTACTATTCATTAAGGTCCGACCGAGACCCATATTTAAGTCTCGGCCGAGACCGAGACCGAGAATAAATTTGAAAAAACGTATAAATTACATAAAAAATCCCTAGCAAATACCTATAATTTCATACATTTTTATATACATTACAACCTATAATACCTAAGTCCAATGTCAAACTAAATGCAGCATTTTTTTTGGGTATTTTCTTTTTTTTTAATTTTTTTTATGTAGGTACCCCAAAAATCGGTATTCGAATTTTAGATATTTTTATCGATAATATTATAGGAGTCGCTTACTCTAAATTATTCCTTCCGTTAATTTTAAAGTGAAATTGAAGTCAGTTCATGTCAATGTGACACCAATAAAATCGCAGTAAGTTCGCGAGATTGGGCCAAGCTTGCCAATTACAGCTCATTACAAATCTCGGCCACGGCCAAGAGTCCCGGCCATTTTTGGCCGAGAATGCCGAGACCGAGACCGAGATCTCGGTCGGACCTTATGAATAGTAGGTATTCATTTGCGTATTAGTACCTAGATTGATTACAATACACTTCAGCAACTTAATATGCGATTACAAACATTACGTAACCCTTGCATATTTATAAATCTAGCTCTACCGCTCCTTATATGGACTTGTAATGTTTACCGTCCCTTTAAAACAATGTTCTTAAGGTCTCAATGCCAATGTCTTGTGAAGTCTTAAACCAGGCCCCTATTTTACCATGATAAAAGGTGCGATTGTAAAATATCACAATTGACTATTGACTATTGACTAATGGACTATCCATGTGCTTGTTTGCTACCAAATACCAACGTATATGCCAAATAGGCCGTGTGGCGGCAGTAAGAATACATTTTGTCACCACCCCAACTCCTCCTGCGGGTGTCGTAAGAGTCGACTAAGGGATTGAAGTGTCACTTACCATTATTTGATAAAAGATTGATGATGGGCAGCAGCGTCATCATAGTGGACACATTACTGCGATCGCCAATCCGCGTGCCCAGCGTGGCGATTATGGGCTCTCTCCTCTCTCACCTCTGCGTCTATACGCATAGTTAATAGGAGAGGCCTACGTCCAGCAGTGGACTATCATAGGCTGATGATGATGCTGATGATGAAGGTTCAAATTAAAAATAGGAAAAGAAACTATGGTGGATCTTAGGAGGATAAGTAGACTGGTATATTTACGAAGCCTGTAGTGGATCTGTTTTATAGGTACCTAACTAATGAAGCCCACGAAGTGGATAAGTAATTATATTAGAAAGATTGATGTAGATAATGTAGATAGAAAACCTGGATTCTTTAAAAGATCTGGATTCTTTTTTTTCCTTATAAAGCTTAGACGTGAGGAAACAATCTCGCAGTATTGGAAACTAGGTCATGTAATTTAATTATCATAAATTGTCACAATGTTTATGTCTTTTATCAAATGATATGTAGGTAGGTATGTAACTTTCTTTCCGGCTCGGTTACTTGGAAAAAATTAGAGTATTAAACATTTATGTTTAATACTCCAATTATCAACAAATCAACAAGTCAAAATGCCAAAAGTTATTAAAAATCACTTAAAATTGTTATACAATAAAACGAATTATTTCTTGGAATACAATTCAACAGGATCGGCCTTTTGTATCTTTAAATAAAACCGGCCAAGAGCATGTCGGGCCATGTTAAGTGTAGGGTTCCGTAGTTATTCAAAAATGGCTAGGCCGTTTATGTTCGAAATAGTTCATGATTTTTTTCATATTTTTTGGACCTACGGATCAAAAGTTAGAGGGGGGGGCACACCATTTTTTCAGAAGTACTTTCTACATCTTCTTAAGGCCTCAAGTCTTGTCAGTGCTCGCATTGCCCGTAAAATCGGGATGCAGAAACAATGGCCTCACCACAAATTAGAGACGGAATCAGTAATCTTCTAAACAATAGGGTAACCGAACCTCGAAGGCCGGTGGGGCAACAGCTACATGTTACTTGGAACTGATGTGTAAAATGTATGGTAGTTTACGTATTCCATGGTATTCATCGAATGTTTGTCATGGATATTATCTGGGTGTATCAACTTTTTTCTCTCTGTTATTGCCATGGTTACGGTCGCCTCAGTCACGCTGTTTTTATGCAATATTATGCTACTTAAATTATGCAAAGATAATATATATGTACTGCATGTCTGTAGGCGGCCCATTAAGGAAAGGGCTTATTAACACCAGAAAAATGTAAGTTTGCATAGTTTAAATAGCAAAATTTTGCATAAACCAGCGTGACTTAGGCGATCGTAACCATGGTAATAACAAATAGAAAAAAGTTGATTCACTCATTTATAGGGTCAGTTCAGAGGTACATTTCTACAGAGTTTGTTTCACTATCCTTTTCCCCAGGCCTGTAAAAGAAAAGGACAGCTATCATTTAACACTCTTATATCGTTATATCAAAACAATATTAACTGTAAATGTATACATTTTCCAGTTACCTAAGGGTATATTTGAGGTCTACGAACTTTGTAGGTCACGAATATACCCTGAACTGAAAATAGATACATTTTGAATAAATGCTGTTTTGATCTCGTTGTGCGATTTGTCAACAGATTATATTTTATTCTGCAATGCCAAAACAGGCCCTAAAAATTGGTGGCACCAAAAGCGAGTTACCTAATTGATAGCTCAGATATAAAAACGAACAAAAGATAATCATCGCTCCCGTGCAAAGAAAAGAGACACGGCGATATTTGTAGCTAAGCTAGTCGCTGAGCTATTTAGTACCTATAAGGTCAGTGCGGGTAAGTCCGGCATATTTTATTTTGAAGGAAAGTCCGTTATATGCGTCTTATACTGTTCAATTAGGGTCGGAAATCAGTTGGTAGACGGGTATTTTCACTTTTAGGGACACCCAATTAGCGTGAAATTAAAAAACCTTAATTTCAGTCAGCTTTGTAACGACAGTAAAGTACAATACCTTTAGGAATTCAAACTCGATCGGCGCTTTATAATATGGCTTATAGTTTGTAAAATGAACACCAAAACCGAGTTATTATCGAAATTTTGTGCTAAATTGTCGTTACAAAGCTGACTGAAATTAAGGTTTTTTAACTTAGCGCTAATTGGGTGACCCAAAACGTGAAAATGTCCATACGGACTTTCCGATAGACGGTCTTACCCGCATTGATCTTAGCTACATTAGCACTAGCTCAGCGGTGAACTACAAATGTCGCCGTCTCTTTTGTTCGCTTTTGAAGCGATTTTCTTTTGTTCGTTTTTAGGATTTCGTAAAATAGGAACCCTTATAGTTCTGCCATGTCCGTCTGTCCGTCTGTCTCAGTGGTTGTACTTAACTAGAAATTTCCAATTTACATAGTACGGGTATACATACATACGAGTATTAATCGCGCCGACAAAGGGCAGAATAAAATATTTTCGGGTACCTTCTCTGGTAGTAAAGTGGGGATGATTTGTATATTTTGCTGAAATCCTGTAATGTGGGCTATCGTTGAATAGGTCTTTCAAAAATAATAATATAACTCTCGACTATGAAATTTTAAGACACTTCTCTTCGTTTTATCATCGAAAATGTCATAAATCTTAACATCCCTCTTCTTTTGTTTCAGCTATGCGCATGCGGCGCCCTCGCCGCGCTGGACGGCTACAGTCCTGCGCAGGACCCAGATCAGTTCCACATCCAGACTGACGAGGACGACGAGCGGTATTTCCTCTATCAGACACACAACGGACAATATCGGAAGGAGAGGCGGCTGAAAGACGGATCAGTTGTTGGTGAGTCCACATCCAAACTGACGAGGACGACAAGCGGTACTTTCTCTATCAGACACACAACGGACAGTACCGGAAAGAGAGGCGGCTGAAAGACGGATCAGTTGTTGGTGAGTACGGAGGGCTATAGCCCAGCGCAGGACCTGGACCAATTCCACATCCAGACTGACGAGGACGACGAGCGGTTCCTCTGTCAGACACACAACGGACAGTACCGGAAGGAGAGGAGATTAAAAGACGGATCTGTTGTTGGTGAGTACGGAGGGCTACAGTCCTGCGCAGGACCTGGACCAATTCCACATCCAGACTGACGAGGACGACGAGCGGTTTCTCTGTCAGACACACAACGGACAGTACCGGAAGGAGAGGAGATTAAAAGACGGATCCGTTGTTGGTGAGTACGGAGGGCTACAGTCTGGAGCAGGACCCTGATCAGTTCCACATCCAGACTGACGAGAACGAGCGGTCCCTCTATCAGACATACAACGGACAGTACCGGAAGGAGAGGAGATTAAAAGACGGATCCGTTGTTGGTGAGTACGGACTACAGCCCTGCGCAGGACCCAGGTCCTGGCCCAGGCCAGTTCCACATCCAGACTCACGAGGACGACGAGCGGTTCCTCTGTCAGAAACACAACGGACAGTACCGGAAAGAGAGGCGGCTGAAAGACGGATCGGTTGTTGGTGAGTACGGACTACAGTCCTGCGCAGGACCTGGACCAATTCCACATCCAGACTGACGAGGACGACGAGCGGTATTTCCTCTATCAGACACACAACGGACAGTACCGGAAGGAGAGGAGATTAAAAGACGGATCTGTTGTTGGTGAGTACGGGCTACAGTCCTGCGCAGGACCTGAACCAATTCCACATCCAGACTCACCAGGACGACGAGCGGTTCCCCTATCAGACCCACAACGGACAGTACCGGAAGGAGAGGAGATTAAAAGACGGATCCGTTGTTGGTGAGTACGGATTACAGTCCTGCGCAGGACCTGGACCAGTTCCACATCCAGACTCACGAGGACGATGAGCGGTTCCTCTATCAGACCCACAATGGACAGTACTGGAAGGAGAGGAGTTTAAAAGACGGATCGGTCGTTGGTGAGTACGGAGGGCTACAGTCCAGCACAGGACCTGGACCAATTCCACATCCAGACTGACGAGGACGACGAGCGGTTCCTCTGTCAGACACACAACGGACAGTACCGGAAGGAAAGGCAGCTGAAAGGGATCCGTTGTTAGTGTGTGTGTACGAACATAGTGCAAAATCATTTCTCTTTGGCTTGTCCGATTTCGTGTTACTGTCACAATCAACTTCAGTACTCATTGAAACGAGAAGATGATTTCGGATGTTTCTGTGAAAAGCCGAATGGTAAGGATTTTGCACTACATCGGTCATTTTCTTGTTACAACGGACTTTAAATTCTGTTCCATTTTGTAACAATACCAGATTTTAAGTTGCTCCTGGAAATCGTAAAGGAATCGTCGTCGACAGTGCTTAAATTAGTCATACGAGTACGTAATCAGGCCCAATGTTCAGGCCAACACTGATACTATTTTGTCCGGTAACGCAGGTGACAATTTCATCAAGTTCGTTAGAATCATTATTTATCAATTCTGTGGGTCTAGTGAAAAAGGGCACAACTGTGAAAAAGGCTATAAGTTTAATACAAGCGCATAGTTTAGTGCATGAGTCTATAACGAAAGCCCAAACTTGATAGTTACTTTGTTTCATTCCCAGGTTCCTGTGGCAACCTTTCAACTGCATCATCAGACCAGGGGCCTATTTCTCTTATAACTTGTAATACAAGCGGAAGTCCTTATTTTATTAATTATGTTAAAAAGAGACTTCCACTTGTACCTATTACAAGTTACAAGCTTTTGAGAAATGGGCCTCCGCTCTATGATATTGCGTTATCGTTTTACTTACACATGTTTACAATATTTTAGCTGAATAGGTAATCGGGTGGAACAAAAACTCGCTTTGATTAACAACAAACATTAAGATATTGTGAAACTAAACAAAAGCTTGTAATACTGTCTACTTAAAAAATGCTACAGATATAATAAAAATATATAAATATACATTACTTAAGCTGATACTTCATCCTATGATACTCTTCGAGATGGAAATTCCGCGTACATATGTATTCAATGCACGACGCAAACAACGCAGTAGAACGCAATTAAAACTGAATAATGTTTGTAAAGTAAATCATACCACTTGACTTCCTAATGAATTTAAATGTAACACACATGATAAACAAAAAACAGACAAAGAAAACACATAACGTGGGTGGCCATATGGTATGCTATGTCGTTTTGGGACATTTACTTACCACGCCCACAACGTTATTTTTTATCTTGCTACTTATTTGGATCACGTATTTAATTCGTTGTTTTTGTTCAGGTACGACGGGTTGGGTGGGAGCTGATGGGTACCTCCGGTTGCAAGATTACATAGCTGACAACGAGGGCTATAGAATATACAAATCTAAGACTGTATTCGTTGGACAGAATCGACCAATCGGAGTAAGTTGTTTTATTTATAGTATCATTACATTCTTTTTTCTCTTTCATCAGCGTCTATACCTAATAAATAGTGGTATACACTTATCAACTCTTCTCTTGGATGTCGTAAGAGTCGATTACGGAACTAAAGCGTCACTGACCATTCATTAATTAAAGATTGTTGATGAGCAGCAGCATCATCACATTAAACGCCACCTAGCGTGGCGTTTATTTATGGGAATTTACCTCCTAACACACATAGGTAGTAGGAGATGTTCTATATCCAGCAGTGTATTCAGAAAGGCGGATGATACGTTTACCTAATTGGCCTTCATGTGGCCTTATTTGTTGCTTATCTCCCCCTTCAAGCCCTTGATGTTTCACATACCTACTTCCCTTAAAATTAAAATAAAACGCACTACCTATTTCATTTCTTTCAGGAATCACTCAAGATAGCAAAAACGGCTCCAACAGACTCCGGCTTCGGAGTCACCCCCGCGCCAGCTCACCGGCAAGTGCCAGTGAACCGTGGCACCCCACGGTTCAGCACCACCACCCCAGCCCCCGTGCCATCCTCCTCTTTCGCCCCACCGTACCCCTCTGAAGTATCCATCACAGCTCGCCTGCCCACCTCAACGCCTCGCGTCCACGTCTCACCTAATTCCATAGACTCAACCCCGTACAACTTCAGACCAACCGTCCCACCAATAACAGCAAGCGAAGCTACGCCTCCAAACTACGATAGCAACTCAATAGATGATGGTTACTATGCTAGTGACAGCACACCTTACAGAAGAGTCGACGTGTACAACCCTAATTCTTACAGACATGCGGATGCTTGGCTTCAGAGAGCACAAATCGGGGATGGTTACACCCCTCAATTCCCAGGCTACGACGGTGTAGCTTTCAGAAGAAACGGATTCAGATACTACCTGCCCAAGCAGTATCATGAGGAGGAAACAGCTGGCTCTGACGAAAGAACAGGCAGTTTTGGCTATGTAGACCCTTTCGGTATACGTAGAGTTATATACTACAATTCTTCGCCAAGCCAAGGGTTCCAAGTACGGAAGAACAATAGATACGTCGGCCATGACGCCACGCCTTACGATCCTCGCCCATTGTAATTAGTGTGCTTATAAAACTTTGTAAGTGAAATAGTTACCTAATTAAATTATTAACTCTGAATCAGTATTGTTGTGACTAATGAACGGAGACAAAACGATAATCGAACGACGCGAACACTTAGCCATTAATCTTATTTGTAAGTTATTAAAAATGTAAAAACGATGCTCATAATTAAGTTATTTAACACATAACTTATTGAAATGTTAAATTGCATAATGTTATGTTGGTTACTTTTTATGAACATGATAAAAATAGTAAAACTGCACGCTTATATTTGTAAATATTAAGATATTGTCTAAGACTTGATTCAATAGACATATTAAACTGATATAAATATTTAGATATAAATTATAATCAAGTAAGTGCCATCACAAACTTCATATTTATTTTCTTGAAAATATCTGTAACTTATTCTCATGTTATTCTGATCGCTTGCAGAACGTCAATTCTGTTAAAAATAGAAAAAAATACCGTAATGTTGTCAATACAATAATCAAATAAGGATATTGTGACTATCCGTACCCACGCTTCAAAACTGAAGGTCAATGAACTTGTGCGGTGATTTTGTTTGTAAAAGGACTAGCGTAGGCAGATAATGTGTTCCGACTAAAAGCTGAAATGGAGATAAAAACATTCGTAGGTAATTTGAATTCTCCTTGTACAGTCAAGTCATGTATCGAAAAATCCTCTTATAAATACGAGTATGTTATAACGCTCTTATTACACAGAATTAAAATGCATTGGGTCAAATTTTACCTGTGCCTAAAATTAAATATTAAATATTGCCCCACCCATTATAAGGCCAGTGTGGATAATTCCGGCATATTTAATTTGTAAGGAAAGTCCGTCATATGCGTCTTAAATTGTTGAGTTAGGGGTGAAAATAATTTGGTAGACGGACTTTCCCGATAGACGGTATTACCCGCATAGACCTTATACTTTTTGTTCGTAACAAATTGAAAATAATCGAAATCAGCAAATACCCACCATGATGAACTTTTGTTGATCATCTGTCACACAGATACAAAATCGTCACAAATGTGGAATGTGTAAATTTAGATAATTTTACTTTTCTAATTAATATTCTACTATGCAGACTTTCTCTGCAAACTACCAATGTTGGAAATAAAGGAAAAAATAATATGAATTGAAACTTCGATACCGACTAAGAAGTGTAATACTCTCGTGGTAGATGTCGCTAGCCGTCCCTCTAAAGGCCAGCCGTACAATTTTAACTCTGTTTTGTAATCTTAACTCTGAGAATGCGTTTAGATGTGAATATCACTATCTCATTCCTAAGTATAGCCCCGTCCCTATAACTAACGTAAGAACTTACCGGTGTACGGCTGGCCTAAAAGCCTCACTCAGAGTTAAGATTACAATATTCGCTGCTAAAATTACCTATAAATGGAATCATAGAGAGCTTCGAATTGCATTTGTAGTGGTTTTACTAAAAGGTGCATTCAGACCAAACGAGCATTCGCTATTCTCCCCACTCAACGAAATCAACGAATCACGTTTTGTGTAACGATCGAATTTAGTAGAGTAGGGGGTTAGAATAGCGAATGCTCGTTTGGTCTGAATGCACCTTTAAAGTAACACTCTTGAAGTCCGTATGCCTTTGCAAGCTTTATTTATTATGCAATGATTTTATCATCATACACAATTATATTGTGTGATTGTAAACACACAATACATTGCTCTCTGTAATCTATCTGTACATTGACTTTTATTTGACTTGTGTTTTTTTTTTGAACATTAAAATATTTGAATCTTAAATCTACTACTCTGTAGTAAGTGCAGTTAGAATAGGTGCGTGCAAACCAAAAGAGCATTCGCTGTTCTATCCCCCACTCTACGAAATCAACGAATCACGTTTCGTGTAACGATCGAATTACGTAGAGTGGGGGGATAGAACAGCGAATGCTCTTTTGGTCTGCATGCGCCTTAGTGATCATGCGGTCGCGAATTCGAATCTCGCCAGAGTTAATTTTTTCTGTATTTCTAACATGTAACTTATGTTTTAATTCTAATATTTTAATTATAATTGGCTGTAGATGCTTCGCATAGACTTAGTTGTAAGTTGGTGCATGTTTATAGTCGCGGCTAGTAATTCTTCATTGTACTGTGCATGTGCCAGGGCCCCATTTCACTCACGAACGTGTGACTTGCCTACAAAATGGCCACTTTTGTGAAAAGAGGCAAATTTTGAGAGGCTCGGTACAGGTGTCACATTTTTTTTAAATTTATAGTAAGTATAATGTGTCAAGGTTTCCAAATAGTTTACTAGTCGAAGAGTTTAAAATTTCTATATGTATGAATACAATGGCTATAAACAAATAAATCTTAGTCATAAAAGCTACCAATATGTAGTAGGTAAACCAATGTAGTGATTTTTATTAAATTCACGTTTTGAATTATCTTAGTCGTGTTTGTGTGTGTGTTAAAAATACCAATACCTAAGTACCCGTTAATCGCAAACCTTGAACATTATAAATAAAAAAATATATAAATCTTTACAAAATTATATCAAAGAGTTTGTTCGGAAAAAAGTCACGTGAGATATAAGGACGTGCTTTCGTGCTATACCTACTCTTTTGGTTTGGTGCTTAAAAAAAGGTAAACAATCTTGCAGTATCTTTTTATTGAAAAATGCATATAAAAATCCAAACTAGGTACTTAATGAAACAAAAAACAATGTAAATCACTGTATTCCCTTGTTATACTATATATATGTATATTTGCTAAAACTTATTTTCTACTCGTAGTTTTCAATAAAAAGATACTGCAAGACTGTTTACATTTTTTTAAACACCAAACCAGAGTATAGACCACTTCTTTTCCGCACAAACTCTGAAACTAAAGATGACTCATGTCATGTCTCATGTCACGTCGGTTTCTCGAGTGAAATAGGGCCTGTCACGTGACAGCAATGGCGACTTGTTGCCGCGACTACTTTGGGATTTAATTTATACTGACTAGTGTTCGTGTGCTATAAATATGAGGAAAGTACAGTCAACTGTACAATGTCTTTAATATTATTTTGTCTATGTATAATTATGTTTATTGTCTGTGACTCTCAAATTATGTAAATTCTAACAAATTAAATAGACTATTTGACACTAATTCCTCTGTTATGAAGAAACATTATATAATTGTAACAAGAACACATCCGTTTCATTTTTCCTACCATAAGCGCTAAAAGAAGTAGGTATCAAAAATAAAAAGGTATTGGTACTTAATTATGATATTCTTCAAATAGTTCAAATTGTTTGATAGGTTTGTCATGACTAAGTCCAAAATTTAGGCGTGAACTATTTGTAGATTAGCCGCTGTTTTCCGTTCTCTTCGCTTAGCAAATTATTTTTCTCGCTGGCTGGCTTCCGGTTTTTTCTAAGAATTTTGACCGGTTTTTTTAACAATATGGAGAAAATTATGAGTAGGCTGTTCTGTATGGTTGTGACAGAGCTGAGCAAGCCTAGCCAAAATGCCATTTTACAATCTTATACGATAAGCGATAACTGCGATAAATCGCCTATCGTATACGATTGCCGAATGATGCGGATGCGCTAGATGCGGGTGGCGCAGGACCGGTTATTGTGGCAATCTTTGGGGGAGGCCTATGTTCAGCAGTGGACGTCTTTCGGCTGATATGATGATGATAGAAATAGAAATAGAAATAAGTTTATTCGCAACATACACATACCTACATAAAAATCATGATGACGATACGATTGCCGAATGAAGTCCACTACTGAATATAGGCCTCTCAAAGATTGCCACAATGACCGATCGTGCACCACCCGTGTCCTGGACCTTCACCAGGCCATCAGTCCACCTAGTGGGGGGCTTCCGGTACGGGGCCGCCATTCGAGAAACTTTCCGCCCCAACGGATTTTCGAATATTAGATTGTATTGTGTTTAGATCGTTTCTTTATGAAAATACTAGTTTGCTCCCATTAACAAGTTACCCAATTTACTTGCATCGGTAATTAAAAACAAATAACATACCTGATTATCATTAGCAAATCAACAATGCAAAGTGTGAAATATATATACACGTTTTGCGACTTTTAACTGCTTTGAACCATTTATAAAGAATATCGAGTTTGATTCTGGAGCACTTTTAGGAGTTACTCACAAGGTAAGGTAGTGTAATACAATACATATAATGATCAGTTTTTTTGCAAAAAAAGTGCAATAAATAAATATAATTTTTCTCTATTTGTTACAACTAAATAATCTGTACTTTGAAGGCCTCATTAAGAATATAAACAATCTGAAATCCTTCTATTCCGATTATCTGTCACTGAAATTGCGTCTCAATCAGACATTTGTTCCAATTTATGATGTATTGCGTAACTATATCGACCTTTAACTTTTTAGTTTATCTTTGGAGCCACATGAACAATTTCTGAACGCTAGGAGTTACCATCGTATTCGTTTCTGTTACTATTTAAATCCTAATTTAATTTACTGTGTTTTTTCAGCACACAAAATGCTACGTCTAACACTTTGCCTCTTAATCGCCAAGACGGCATTCGCAAATGTCTATCCAATCGACACATCATACCCAACAGTCGGTCAGGACACCAACCTAGTCTTCAACTTCCAACAAATAAGACGGGATCAGCCCTCACAAGTCGAAATGAGGGAAGAAAACATTCACAAATACATGAACAGACCAAGAACAACCCCACCTACCCCTATCGATAACGGAGATATGACTCCAATGAAGCCAGAGCACCCTATTCCGTACACCGCGGAGCAATGGAATGCGTTACAAACTGCCCCTAAATACGAAGGTCCAGTCGCAAACTGGAAGGATGTACCAGCTCCTCCTTCCTTCCCCCATTGGGGCAACTTGGCAACGAATAGCCCAACTAATTACGAAAATGAATACAGACAGCCGATAGTGGTTACTGAGGAGCCAAGGAGATGGCGGGAGCCTGAAATCCGCAGCCGCGCGATGCCTTTTACTTCGACGGCAGCGCCGATGACTTTTGCTCCTGTGACTTTCGCTCCAAGGTCATCTGTCCGTCACAACCCTAGGAGTTCTTCAAGCAGAGGAAACCATAGATTCGACTGGAACGATGTGACCACTCAGGCCCCGACCATGGCCCCGGTAAACGCCCCAACGTCGGCCCCCAGCCGGATGCCCCCTCCGCCCGTCCCTACCTTGTCTCCGTGGTACGACGGGTTCTAAATGAGTTAGCAATTAGAAACAAATGAATAAATGAATGATGAAATGAAGAGATAATTTGTTTTTAAGTCATTATGTAATTTGTTAATAATATTCCCATTATGAGATCGGTAAGAAGTTAAGGAAACTTCACCACAAAGTCAAATTGCTTTTAAATACTTAAATACTATGCGATTTATTACAGCCAACGTCAACGTTATTACTGCACATTTGCATCATATTGCAATAGAATTTATAGGTACTTATTCTAATGGAATATCATTTGAACTTTGCCATTACAACTTTTTTCGCTCTTTTTGCAATGGTTATGTTCGCACGGGTAACATTTAAACCATGGGTTAAAAATATAAAAATGAAGCTTTGCATTTTTTGGTCCAGCCCTGATCAGTGATCATAGGTATAATAAAATTAAACAGTTCTGGAACATTTTTTCTAATAACGTATCGTAGAGGCACCAATGCCGAAACAGCCCAATAATTTATATCTGCAATCATAATCTTATAGCAATAAAGTTGCCAGCAGGGTTGTCGAAAATAGGGTATCAGCATGCCTATATATATAAACGGTTAAACTCACGTGTATTTAGTCATTACGAGTCGCGAAGTTGATAATGGAGACCTAGGTTCTCCGTCATGTCGCGCATTTACCTAAACTTTCGTGAGACATAGTACTAATAGTTGTATTCACTCACGATATTTCGTACTCACGAAAGTTGCATATCGATTATTTATGATACTACAGTTTTGGAAAAAAATTGACACATCCAATTTTATTCTTTAATTAAATACCTATACAAAGAAAAAATAGAATAAAATAAACTAAGACTAAGGAAATAAAACTATATCTACAAA
Organism: Thaumatotibia leucotreta; assembly: GCA_025490895.1. NCBI lineage: Eukaryota > Metazoa > Arthropoda > Insecta > Lepidoptera > Tortricidae > Thaumatotibia > Thaumatotibia leucotreta. The sequence continues at coordinate 57,370 of JALPQI010003760.1, read as the reverse complement.
TTTAATACTACACGTTAACAAATATTTACAAATAAAAAAATAGGCTCGAGCTCCGTGCCTGATGGTAGGGTGCCCAGAAGGCTGGCGGAATTACCTCGCTGAATAGCAATTGCTATTCGCTGGGCGAGGTAATAGCCAGCTCTCTGGTCACCGGTGGCGTCTACGAGCAAATATTTTATCCTCAAACAAATGGATCTACGTATATTCTATAATTGTCTTAAAAGTTATAGTACCTATTTCATTTGTGTCTTAATTATAGTACCTATATCATGCCATGTCTGTGAAGAAGCATGATCATAAAGATGAAATAATTGAATCTCATCGCATCTCAAAATGAACTTAAAATTTTGTGAACATTAATTCTTCTTTGATCGATTAACCCTTAACTTGGCAGATACATACTTTTTGACCTGCTTTTGTATTTCTTTTAAGACAGATTTTTTGCTCTACACAGCGGCGAGGATGCTAGAATGCACGATTTTTTTTGATTCTGCCAAGTTTAGGGCTAAAACTGTCTCAAGGTTCTAAGTTAAGAAATAATAAAAGTATATTTTATAAAAGCTGCAATTTATTCAAATAATTTCGACATTGTTGTTACTGTAAAGCTGCAATCAACGTTTACCCGCCTCAACAATCATCGGTCCCGGATAGCCAGTGTAGTAAGAAGGCACCAGAATCTTGCCGTTGGAACTGGACGGGAACCAGCTGCCAATGAATGGAAGGCTTGGCAGGTTCCAGGAGTGGATCAAATCGTTGATGAAAGACAGAGGCCTAGTGGATTCCACTTTCACGACAACTGGCTTCAGCTCTTCAAGTTTCGGGAGCTCTTCAAGTTTTGGCAGCTCTGGGGCTTCTGGCAGTTTCGCCAACTCTTTCTCTTCCAAGAACTCTTCCTTCTTCTCGTCTTCTTTCAGCTCTGACTCGAACATCACGGTTCTGAGGGGAAGGATCGGGGTTGGGTAGCCGATGTATGGAGACACTAGGATTCGTGACTCCTCGGCGACCATAGGTTCTTTGATTTCCTCTGTGGCTGGGGCAGCCATCGCGGTTCCGATGAGGCACAGAGTTAAGAACAACATCTGTAATGAAATAATTGTATTAAATCACCTATGCACGAGTTTGTCTGACCCTATCCATGAAGCTGGAGGTTCGGGACTCAAATCCCGACGCGGGGCATAAAATTTAGTGTCTATCACAAATATTGTCGTTTTCTTTGTATTAAAGTATGTATCTATTTTCAGATTGTTGGTCTGTCTAATAATGTCCCATGATATTTACAATAGTATCTATTTTTTTAACGCAAAAATGTTCTGTTTTTTACTTACCTTGACTTTGGTACAGTTGATTCTGCTAAGATCTTGAAAAAGATGCTCTTTATATACTGATAAAATCCGTAAATAATAATGATTAAATCCATTTGAATTTATTAATAACTAATAGGGTTGTAGTTTTTTTGCGGTTAGAGACAAATGTATTACTGTAACTTAATGATGACGTTCAGACACACAAAGAATGATGAGATTTAGATGGCGGTGCTTATTAGGGATTAATAATAATTAATCACAATGTAAACAACTGGGTAGGTTGTATGTCATATACCACGACTGCAGACAAGCATACGGTTCGCTAGATGGTAAGCAGTTACCGTAAAACGCTTACTCCAAGCAAGATATTCATCTACAGGGTGTAAGTCTAATACGGGCGAAGCTCTTAACGGGTGTTAGTTTACGACATGATAAGTACATTCAAATAACTTTTACTTAAAATTAGAGCAACAAAATTTTCCATACAAAATAATTCGGCGCGCAATGTAGAGCAACATACGCGAGTTAAAGACTCGATGACAGCTAATTTCAAAAGCAGATGACATAACTGCCATATTATCAACAATAACAAATGTTCGTACCTACATTGCTGCTCCGGTAATCTTAAAAAAATTCTGTGGGGTCATGATTGAGAGTAACTTTAAAAAAAACCTTGTAATCCATGATTACACTAATGAATCCCATGCCTGGTTTTATTGATCGCCTGTTAACTTACACACTGTATAAGGCGTGTTCCCGATCATTTCAAAATCTATAACCTCCTTTTTAAACAACCTCTACAATAGTTATAAAGCATTCTAGACGTCAAAATAAACAAAAAATATTAAGTGACATAATGTCAAATGTCACCAAAAACTTATCATTAACATCATCCATAGTTTTAAGTATTTTAACTCATTGCATTTTTATAAGTATGTAATTCAACGTTAGATATTATGTTATTTAGTTTTTTTTCATAAGCATGATGTATAATTTTTTTAATATCCAAATTATTAATATTTTAACAATTGAAGGACAATTGAGGATAATTCATAAGAATTATCCTGACGCTTTTCGGGCGTAACAAATTGTTCATATCAGTTTTACAATATTCAACGATAATTTTTTTTCATTAGCCTACTTATTTAGCTATTTTATTGTCATTGACTCATTGTTCTTTATTTTTAGCGTAGTATAGTTTTTGTTTTTTCTTTTATGTTTCCAAATTCCTAACTATTTATATCCACAAAAAAATCTTAATTCCTTTTTAAAAGTCGGTACCTAATTAAAATAATGTAGGTACCTACCTACTTGTATTTGATAAAAATCAAGGAATTTTCAATCTTTATAGATGAAATTAACTTTTTGGAGCAGTAAAATACCTAAGTAACTACATAATAATTTAGTAAGTATAATATCATTCTTCGAGAATAATAAATCATTATCATTATCAGTCTGCGTTCTACCGCTAATGATCCTTGATTGGTATTTTTTTCGAGCAGATCTTTAATTTGGCAGTAAGATGTAATATGTTGTAATGTGTTGTTGTTGACTATCTAGAATTGTTTGACGTAGCAATGTAAAGCAAATTGAAATATGGCCACAAGTTTAAAACGGTAATGTAGACATTTCGAACAATAACGGACTATTTTTCGCGCCCTCGTGTGATAATTTCGACCAAATGAAGTTGAGATCAAGTAAAAATGGTATAATTATACTTACACCTGCCACCTGCCTTTAGCTATTACTGATGGCTGCAATTTGAACACATTTATTTTAAACCCATGATAACATTTTAGTTTATAAGTATTTCAGGCCGTGTGGTGACGGCAGTAAGAATACATTTGTAACCACCCCAACTCCTCCTGCGGGTGTCGTAAAAGTCGACTAAGGGATTGAAGTGTCACTGATCATTATTTGATAAAAGAATGATTATGGGCAGCAGCGTCATCATAGTGTACACATTACTGCGATCGTCAATACGCTTGCCCAGCGTGGCGATTATGGGCATTTACCTCTTAATGAGTCCTATCCTAACGCATAGTTAATAGGAGAGGTCTACGTCCAGCAGTGGACTATCATAGGCTGATGATGATGATGATCACGTATTTCAATACTATATCAAAAAATAGTTCAGCTAATCTGGAGAGCTACGTCCGTGACTTTAATTCGTCTACGTATCTGTCTCTCATCTCATTTGATCTCATGTTCAACGTGGGTGAGCATAGGAATAAAACAACTTTAGAATTACAATTAAAATATAGTTTATAGAGTTAGAAAAACGTATCACTGTTCACGACTCATGTTTCACCTTGTACTTGTAGAATCCTTACAAAATTCAGTTTTATCAGCCTTCGTAGCCTAGTTGGTAGTGACCCTGCCTACGAAGCTGGAGGTTCCTGGTTTAAAATGTTTAAATCCCGCCGAGGGCACTATTTGTGTATTGATTTATCACAAATACTTGTTCCTTGGTCGTGGCAGTCTGTATGTATTTAAGTGTCTATATATTACGTATCTATTTATTATATTATATAGTCGCTTGGTCATCACAAGCCTTAACTGAGCTTGTCGTGAGACTATACCGTTTGTCACTAGAAAAAAAAAATGTAAGCAAACCTAAAAACTTTTCATAATTATGCATTTCAAGAAAAAAACATTGGTTTTCTCATCAACTAAAAACCATAAACTTTCATACATTTTTACTTAAACTTTTTAGGTATAACAATTGTAATCATTCAATGGGTTAATCACGCTTTTTTTTCTCGTCACCCAGGGGACAAAAGCGGCATAGTTTGCTAGAAAAAAGTGTGCTGCACGCTCTACTAACATGATTAGTGGGTACCCCACCATGGAAAGGCCCCGCAACAGTCAAAAAAATCAAACTTTAGTAAAATTATATTATTATTAATTAATATTGTTATTTATTACCAGTATATAGGATTATTAATTTATTGATGTTATTAGGTGAGTTAAGATGCCAATATATTTATGTATTTAATGATGCTATTATATTTTCTGTTGTTATTAAAATATTCTTATCTGTTATAAAATAATGTTAATTATGAAACAGTTTTCCTCGCGCTGGGCCTCACGGCGTAGAGGAGCGTCCCCCGGGTGGCGGATGGGGGAGTGGTCGGTAGCACAGCCTAGCTACGCTAGCCGGCTAAGTCCGATGGACTCGCTGACCAAAGAGGATGTGGCCCTCCAGCATTTTGGGGGTTTTGCAGCGGGTTAACAACCCTCTCATGTAAAAAGCTAGTTGTTACGAAACCGACAAGAATAATGAACCGATCCGATCCCAATACCAACGACATACGGCGACGAACAACGGACCTCCGATTGGCCTCATGGAATGTGCGCTCTCTATACAGACCCGGCACATTGTACCAAGTAAACAAGGAGATGCAGAGGTATGGTGTGGATGTCGCAGCCCTTCAAGAAGTAAGATGGCCGGGCAAAGGAGAGTGCAATGTCGACAATAGCTCCACTTTGTTTTATAGCGGTAGTGATATGGGTCACCACACGAATGGAACTGGATTTTTAATCGCTAATAAAGTCGTGGGAAATGTGATCCGTTTTGATGCAGTGTCCGATAGATTATGTGTTCTTCGCATTAAAAGCCGATTCTTCAATATCTCAATCATAAATGCCTACGCCCCAACTGAAGTGGCTGATGAGGATGCTAAAGATGAATTTTACGAGCAATTAGAAAACGTGTACGATCAGCTACCCAGTTACGATACTAAAATGGTAATTGGTGACTTTAATGCGAAAGTGGGACGCGAGGATATTTTTGTACCCACGATAGGGAAGTATAGTAAACACGAACTTACAAATGACAACGGCCTAAGGCTTGTAAGTTTTGCCACAGCCAAGGCCATGGTAGTGAAGAGTACAATGTTCCCGCACAAAGATATTTACAAAGGCACGTGGAAGTCCCCAGATGGGAACACTGTTAACCAGATTGATCACGTTCTTGTGGACGACAGGCGCAAAAGTTCCATCCAAGACGTAAGATCTTACAGAGGCGCTGACTGTGACACAGATCATTATATGCTTGGTATCAAAGTAAAAGCTAAACTAAACAGGTTACCAAAGCAGTGTAAGAATAATGTAGAGCCCATAAATATATACAGTTTAAATGACAACACAATTCGACAGCAATTTCAAATAGAGTTAAGTAACCGGTTTCAAGAATTAGAATCAGAAGATAATATAGATGCTACATGGTCAAAGACAGGAGAGTTAGTAAAAGAGGTAGCATTGAAAACCCTCGGCCGGAAAAAAGTGAGAAGGGGAAGGAAATGGTGGAACAATGATTGTGAGAAGGCCGTAGTTGAAAAAAGAAAATATAAAATATTAGCTGAACAGAATGAAATGTGGATTGATAAACATAAGGAACTTAGACTAAAAGCAAAAAACGTAATTAGAAATGCAAAAAGACAGCATATGGATGACCTAGTCAGGGGAATAGAAACGCTGATAAAGGCGGGCAATTCGAGGCAATTCTATCAGGAGCTGAAATCTATCAAGAAGGGCTATAGACCTACCACCCAATTTTTGGAGGACGACGAGGGCAATCTTATAACAGATAGTGCTGAAATTAGGAACGCGTGGCGCAACTACTTCCAACAGTTACTCAACTGCCCCCCACCGAGTGAATCAATCTTGTGCACCGCCAGTGACAATCAAAGCGAGGTAGACCCGTTGTCCTTCGATGAGGTTCGTCAGGCGATAATGAGGCTTAAGAACAACAAGGCTCCAGGGATTGATGGCATATCATCCGAAATCTGGAAATACGGCGGTGGGCAAGTACAATCGCAACTGTACTCACTTCTTCTGAAGGTCTGGGATGCGCAGCAACAGCCACAAGAATGGAACATTGGTGTCATCTGCCCAGTCCATAAAAAAGGCTGCAAAAAGAGATGTGCGAACTATCGGGGAATTGCTTTGCTACCTACTGCGTACAAGGTCTTTTCATATGTGCTGCTTAAGCGACTCGAACCGTACGCGGAACAAATCCTAGGTGATTATCAGTGTGGGTTCCGACGTAATCGCAGTACTATAGATCAGATCTTCCGTCTGAAACAGTTAATGGAGAAAAGATGGGAATACGCTCAGAGCATTCACGTTCTGTTTGTTGACTTCAAAAAAGCCTACGACAGTATTGACCGGTGCGCCTTATATGCGATACTAAGGAATTACAATGTCCCTAAGAAACTTGTCGACATGATCGTAGTGGCCACCGAAGAGAGCAGAATGAGAGTAAGAGTCGATAACGAGCTTTCGGATGACTTTACTGTTCTCACGGGCCTGAAGCAGGGCGATGCCCTGTCGCCTATGCTTTTTAATTTGGTGCTGGAGTATGCCCTAAGGAAAGTGCTTACGCTAGATACCGGGCTGCACTTGAATGGAGTTCATAAGGTGATTGGGTATGCCGACGATCTAGCATTGCTGGGAGAAACCAGAGAAGAAGTTTCGCTGTCGGCAGTTGTTTTGGAAGCTGAAGCGAAGAAGGTGGGCCTAAGTATTAGCCATGAGAAGTCAGAATACCTCCACATGAAACGCTATAAAAACGCACGCGTCAAAAGGGAGGACCTTCATGCTGGAGGTATAGTGTACAAAGGGGTGGCCAAATTTAAATACTTGGGCTGCGTCATCACAGACACCGGTTCTCGAGATGAGGAGATAGACGTCCGCGTCCAAAATACGCTGCGGTGCAGTGCCGCCCTCCATAAAGTTTTAGTGTCCAAGATCCTAAGCCGAAACACCAATCTACGCATTTACAAGACAGTCATAAGGCCGATACTTATGTATGGATGCGAGACTTGGACACTAACACTTAAAGAAGAACATAAAATACAAGTGGCGGAGCGGAAGGTCCTTCGCAAGATTTTGGGCCCGGTGAGAAGAGAGGACGGAAGCTTCAGAATCCGGAAAAACGCCGAGATCAGAGATCTTATACCCGAGCCCGATATAATTGGCCAAACCAAAGCCCATCGTCTCCGCTGGCTGGGTCATGTCATAAGGATGGAGGAAGATCGGGGTGCTAAACGTGCATACTTGGGTCGTCCACTAGGGCGAAGACCTGTCGGGCGTCCCAGGTACCGGTGGAGCGACGTCGTCGAGTTGGACTTGCGCGAGCTGACGGAAACAGATTGGAGGGAAGCAGCGCGAGATCGGGACCGGTGGCGACAACTCGTGTCGGAGGCCAGGACTCGCTTTGGGTCGGTGCGCCAGTGAGTAAGTAAGTAAGTAAGTAAGTATGAAACAGTTTTTGGTTAGTGAACAAATCCCTAAGGACGCATCAGTTACACTTAATACTACTATGTTCTTTCACGGTACGCGCGCAAGAGGCAGCGGAGCGGGGCGCTCTCCTCGCCCTCAGTACGCCTCACCCCCTTATGCAATATTTTTTCACTGAACCTACTGCGCCTTAAGGGTAACCCAGGAGAACATAACCATGGCAACTAGTGACATAAATAACGTGTGTAAATATTCAAAAAAATATTTTCTACAATATTTTTTAATCAATTTATCACCTGTATGTAAAACGTAATTTTAATTCATGACAATCATGCCATATACATATAAGGTACGATACAATACAAATAAGGGCTTGTGCATAAAGCACGCGAGGTCCTATAGGGGGGAGGGAGTCCAAGAAAAATCACGAAAGATCACGTTAGTTTACAAGGAGACCTCACGTGTATTTTTCTATGATGGCTAAACTAAGAAATATTGTGAATTTTACAAGTCCTGATATTTTCTGTTTCTCGAAAATAATTATTAGACTGGTAACTAATATTGGTAAACTAATAAGTATGCTTCTTTTGATAATATTATAATCAAAACTACAAGACTTCAAAAACGACGAAAATAACCAAATAATAAATGCGTTGTTTAGCCACTACCACTTTTTTGCCACTATGGGGCAGTGAGATGACAGCACTGTGGCGTAAGGTCCAACGAACTATCAAATTAAAGACGCGTATTTATAATTTTCTATATATTTTTAGGTTTTGAATTCTTAAAACCATAACTTTAGGAAAATTGTTTTCTAACATAAATAAAAAAATAGTTCTAAGTCAATTCCCATGAAATGAATAGGTACAGTTCTAGTAGTTATCAGTGAACAGGGATATTTTAGAGCTCAATCTTCAGTTTGGCGACCGTTTAAAATAACTGTTTTACCATAAAATGTCGTAACGCATTACAGTATCAATAAACTTCCAAATACAATACAATTTCGATATTTTATGTTTAGTACCTATGAATATTATGCATCATGCGTACGTAGCACCACCTAGTGGCGAAAAACTATCGAAAACCCTCAAGGGAAATATGAGACATATACAGGGTGGAACGGAACAATGATCTTTCCCGCTACCGACCGAGTCTACCAACCATTACGATGAATTTTCAGTATAGTTCCAACATCGAAATATCTTAAAAAAAAATTAACCCCTCATACAAAGTGACTGATTAGTTAGAGCTCAATAGTATGAAAAAGTCAATTTTCGATGTACGTTTTCGATGTTGGTCCCATACTGAAAATTCATCGTAATGGTTGGTAGACTCGGTCGGTAACGGGAAAGATCGTCGTTCCGTTCCACCCTGTAGACACGTTATTCAAACACCTATTATGCTAACAACTCCCAATCCCTCTTAATTACGCGACATCACGATGTCATGATTTCAAGATGCGTATAATAGGAACAAAGTTATATTCGCTCATAAATACTTATTTGTTTACAGCGGCTATAATCGCTAGAGTATGTGTAAATCTGCATTCTAAGGCTGCGGCTCCATTGAGGTGGAGAGGAGCGGTGATGTGTAAAATTGACCAATTACATTCTTCAAATTCAAAATTCGAAACACTGTCATGCGGTCTCATTGGCCACTTTTGCACATCTCCGCTCCTCTCCGCCCCAATGGAGCTGCAGCCTAATGCTTGAACCAATGTGCCATATAATTATGATTCATTTCAGGAAAACGTCTATTCTGTCGGGAACGTGACGGCTATGACAGCTACCTTAAAATTACATGGATATTTCGAGAATTGTATATAAATACAAATACACTCTTACAAAATGAAGGTACACCAAAAATTGTATTCGTAACTTTTTTAGATATACGCGAAGAACGGCGTCACGTAGGTAGCCGACATTCTCGTGGAATGCACCTTTTGTAGGTACAGTCGAAGACAAAATAAGGGGTATACAAAAACGTTCAAAAATATGTCCCAGTGCACTCTAATTCTGTGTAATAAGAACGTCGTAACATATTTCTGGCACCCTAGTGAAAAGGGGTATAAGTCGAATTTTGGCCAAATTGAGTTAAGTATACCAAAAAATTTAAAAAAAAAATGGCATCTGTTGGTGTAAAAGGATCTAAGATATCACGTAAATTGACAGAGTTACGGTCGTGTAATATGGTATAACTAACACAAATGGCCATGCAGTGTCAGGTATAAGTTGAAATAAATTCTTACTAACAAAAAAAAGTATATCGTTGTAAAGTTACAAAAGGTATTAATGTAGCTAAGTTTTACGCGTTTGGATTTTTGTTGTGTGTAACGCTATAACTACTCATATTCTCTTGATGGTCACTCGGATAATGAGGATCCATGTGTATTTAAATCACTTTACACGAACAATAATAACATTTTTAGAGATACAATTCGACATAAATCCATATTCACGAATAAAATTATGTTGTTACCGGTACAAGTTGACTTTAATCACTTAGAATTACAGTTTTTTACATGTGATACAATCCATTTGCGGGAATTATATCCGTTTGCACTGAATTAAAAAGTATTACTTAACATTTAACACCAGTAAATTGACGGATTTGTACTAAGTTGTACCCTTTTACACCAAGTTTCGTTATATATACACAATGTTTAAAATAGTGTTAATTTTAAAAATTTAATTTACTTAGTGGTTAATGATTTTCTTAAAGTATGATTATATATTTTTTTCAAATTCAAGCTGTTAAATTCTGCTGCTTATTTGTTAAAACCTATGTTAGTAATATTAGTTCGTGTTGACAGTTTTAAATGACCTAACGCAAATACTTTTTTTTTTAAATTGTAGCAACAATTTTACTTCATGATCTAGGTAATATAGAAAGCGCGCTATAATAGCCTTGTACGAGTATTTGCTGCTGTTCTATGGTTGTTGCTATATCTATATTACTCCAGAAACATGTGATTAGAACAATTTCAAAACAGCCACCCCGAAACCATGCCTGGCCACTTTTTACGAATGCTTACATAATGATAACAATATTATCAATATATTTTTTTAAATTGTCAACTAACGAAATTAATAAAGTTAATGTATAATTAACACAATAATTCAAGTTGATCGTACCTATATTTACCTATACAATTTTTATAAGAATTATAATCGGTAGAACATAATAGTGACAGGCTTTTTATACTCGTCGATTAAAGTCTGTTTATTAAGATTCCATACAGAGTACTGCAATGGAACGGCACTATTTTTATCCGAAACAACTGAAATAACTTCTTTACGCACTAGTGCGAGGAGTCGTTTATATCTTGCCTGGTTGAAAACTTCGGAAGGCCATCTGTACTGAAAAATATTGTCCGATACACATGCAGAAATGAAATTCGTAAATCGTGTCGATTTAAAACACTCTCTTCGGTCGTGCTTTGCTTTATTTCTGCTTATTTTTTTTTCACAGTTGTATGGTAATGTACATTACGATAGGCTATAGACAATAGTTTTTTTAAATAAAATATCGATTTTCAATAGTATGTTATTTTAGGTGACTCGATAAGATACAAAATTGCCATTCAGGCGTTACGGAACGTACCTACCTAGCTGCGCGCACGACATCCAGGGCATAAAGTTATAATTCGGACCGTAGGACTATTTGTACTATTTAGGTTTTTTGTCGAGTACCGGGTTAGCAAAATAAGGCATGAGAAAAAAAATATTATGACACGATTTTGATAATAATAAATAAATGCTACATTATGGCATTTTTTGGTACATACTATGAAATTTAAAAACATTTCATTTTATGATGCGTTGTGTTTTGGCTGTTGAAAAGAAGTAATATTTTTCTAATTCAAGGAAATAATTTCTAATAATAAATGGAAAAAATAAATATTTTTATTGTAACTTATTTCATAGAATTTGGATACAATTGAATAAAGTGATTAATATAAATCTTGTTATTCCGTTTTACACGTTACTAACATTTTGTGCACAGTGATATAAGTCGGTTTTTTTGGGATTATATTGTATACGTACATGCTATGCCATTAAAATTAATTTCGCAAACAAACTTAGCAAAATTTTTTTCGTAAAAGTACATCTCAAAAAGAGTTATTATAAAATCAGTTAAATGTATACCCGTTTTCACTAATGTCCAATGTATGTGAAAAGGGGTACTAATTTGGTTATATTTCTAAATAGCATTTATTTCAGCGGGTACAAGTCAATTTTTTTTTAAACTATTGATTTTAGCCATAAACCAATGACGGCATGTGAAAGAGCGCATTGTATTTACTCAAAGTACATTTAAAGTTATTCTAATTCTTTAGCCATTTCGGCACAGTAATTTTGAATAATTTCGCCAATCGTTTTTTGGCTCTCCTGTAAAGTGGCAAATTTCGATTTATACCCCTTTTCACTAGGGTGCCAGATTTATGAACGGATTCTTTCGATACTTATTTTTACACTTGACTGTATATATATTTCTATTACGTTGCCAGTACACTAAATATTATTTATTTTATTACATACCTAATATGCAATGCCAACGCTTCTACGACGTATATGATGTTATAAAAATATTTAAAATAAATAAGCTTTCGGGCATAAAAACAAAAAGTCTTTTCGCTATTGTTTTATTTTCCAATTTTTCTGTCACAACAAAATCGGTCATTAATACTCATAGTTAAAGCAGGTTTCAAGAGATCACTACCAGCAATTACACCTTAGGAGCCTCAACGATCACAGCACCAGGGTACCCAGGGTAGTACGCTGGGTACATAATCTTAGGGGGGTTGGTGTGGGATCCGAACCAGTCGCCGATGAGGGTGGGGAAAGCGCTGATCCAGTTGGTGATGAAGGAAGGAGGCTTGGGGACTTCCAATTTGATGACCACTGGCTTCATAGGCTTCTCCTCAAGTTTAGGCAGCTCAGGGATTGTCGGAAGAATCTCTTTTGGCTCCTCTGGCTCGACGAACTCCTCTTTAGTCTCTTCTTTCTCCTCAAATTCTTCCTTAGGCTCAAATAACTCCTCCTTCTCCTCATAGACCTCTTCCTTCTCCTCGTAAATTTCTTCTTTAGGTTCAGGTTCGATCTTCATGTCCAGGGTTCTGAGGAATAGAGTTGGCTCTGGGTACGTGATGTATGGGGAAATGAGCATGTGGGATTCTTCTGGCAGCAATGGTGCTTCAGGGATGGCTGGTGCCGCCAGCGCGGTTCCGACGAGGCAAACGACTAGGAGAAACATCTGGAAGGAAATAATATTGGAATTTTGAGATCACATCACACGTCATATCATCAGCCTATCTAAGTCCACTGCTGGAAAGCCTCTCCTATTAACTATGCGTATGCTATACTAAATGCCCATAATCGCCACGCTGGGCAAGCGGATTAGCGATCGCAGTAATCTGTCCACTATGACGTTGCTGCCCATAATCATTATTCTATCAAAGAATGGTCTGTGACACTTCAATCCCTTAGTCGGCTCTTACGACACTCGTAAGAAGATTTGGGGTGGTGACAAATGTATTCTTACTGCCGTCACCACACGGCAAGAATGCGCTGGAATTTTGAGATACGATATGGTTATATTGAAACTTTGAATGAACTATTGCTGTAAGGAAAAACTGTTTGTATGTCTTACCTTGGTGTTGGTACAGATGAAACTGCGATGAATTCCTTGAGATAAATTCAACTTATATACAGATAAAAATGGCAAATATAATTAATAAACCCATTCGAAAATAATAATTGTAATGGGTTGTATTTTGGTAACGTACTTTCTGCGGTTAGGTACAACGCTCAAATTAACCCATTAGGCCTGGATAGTTGAACCGTTAGTTTATTAGAGATTGATTACTACATACATAATTCGCAATAGAGCATGTCGGGTCGGATAATAGGGTCGAATAGTAAAGTCCATTCATCCTTAGGTGTCTTATCTAGTAAACAACATTCTAACTTAAAAGTACACGTTTCCTGTTGTAAACTGCCATATTTGCCTATACCAAAATACCTGAGTCCGTATTGGTGCAGTCCATCCGAAGTGATTAGTAAATCGCTCAATTTTTAATCAAGGTAATAGCAGTTTATAACAGAAAACTTGTACTTTTAGGTTAGAAAGTTGTTTACTAGATAAGACAACTGAGGATGAATGGACCGTACAAGCCCTTAGTCAAAACAAAAATCACGATCGCGTCAGTTGTGTTACGAAAGTTAGTCATACAAACTATGTGGTATACTGTGTCCAACAACATTCGACAGTAGGGAAAGGGGGAAAATTTAAAAGATAATAGGTTCGTATTGTTGATCGCTCACAGAAAATTTAAAGTCGTCCTTTTTCAGTGTCAAAAGTTGTTACATAAAATTTTACTTCGTAACACAAAGTTATGACGTTAAATTTTATTTCCATGCATGCATGCATCAGCCTATGATAGTCCACTGCAGGACGTAGGCCTCTCCTATTAACTATGTTATACGCATTACGAGGTAAATACCCATAATCGCCACGCTGGGCAAGCGGATTGGCGATCGCAGTAATGTATCTACTATGATGACGCTGCTGCTCATCATCAATCTTTTATCAAATAATAGTCTGTGACACTTCAATCCCTTAGTCGACTCTTACGACACCCGCAGGAGGAGTTGGGGTGATGACAAATGTATTCTTACTGCCGTCACCCCACGGCAAGAATGGCGTGAATGCCATTTATTTCCTTGAATGGCCTTTAATCATGTACATTTTTTTTGTAATTGATCCATTGATCGATCATGTCCTTTGTATCTGCACCTCAGTTGGCAGTGACTCTGCCTGTAGAGCAGAGCCTATTTGTGTTTTGATAAAAAAAAACGATATTGTATCAATCCTCTTTTTCCGGCTAATGGGCGTCTTTCTAAAAGCATATTGCCCTAATGGAGTAACGTAATCGGCAAGGACCTAATGCTACGAACAAATAAAACATGGAAGCCGCACGCCATATTAAATAAGCCTTTCAAAAACGGTCCTTTACGGAATTTTAGTTGACAAGTGTCACCCCCTCTTCAATGCATCACGGTAACGAATGTCAATATCAACCTATAAAAACTTAAGCCGCCATTTAAAAATAGTTGTGATTGGTCCATCAGAGTTTTGATTGGGTAATGTTCTATAAACATTTGTCAAAGATGTTGCGTCAAAACATGCGCGGTGTTAAGAAAATCGCTGTCCTGCCCATCTTGGCACAATTGAACAATTGCTTTTGGGGGCATTTTTGAGCTGGCGTTATACGTCCATGTTATATATGGTCGCAGACCTAACATTCATTCTTATTTTAAAGAAGCTAAGCATTTGTTTTGCAACAGTCAATGTAAAACGTATGTTCTTAGCACCACAATTGAAGTGTCCATCACTGGTGCCCGTCAGTTATAAGGTGTAAAGTATATACTAGTGCGCAACATGTCAACAGAGAATATTTATTTGTATCACGATAATTTGCTCATATATAAATCTACGTAAAGTATTGTCATGTGTTTTAGGATAGGAGTTTGTTAGTTTTGTTAAGTATTTTATTTTATAAGGTGAAAATATCAAAATTTCTCAAAATTGCAAATTTTCTTAGTCAACTCCATTGTATGAGTAAGCGTCAGGTGCTTTTGCTGGCAGTCCCAAATGTCCCAATAGATGCTACTTAGGTACAAGTTTCAATGTCGCATATTGGGACATTGGATTGGAAATATTAACACTCAGTCCTAATAAACGTAAGCCAGTCTTAAAATTGTGTAAATAATTTATATGTAAACTAATTATTTCAAAGTTGGGATATGAAGCATTAAAGTTACATAGGTACATTAATCATCGTTTAAATGCTCTTATATTTTATCTTCTTAGATTTTATCTTATCGATGGCAACTCAAGCTATAATGACGAGTATTGGTACAGTCAAGGGCAAAAACATGTATACACTTTTGCACCTTATTTTTCCGGCATAAGATAAAAAAGTGTATACATATTTATGCCCTTGGCTGTACAGCGTCGGGTACTAGTATCTCCACCTTAAGTGTCCAACATTGGTACTATCGCCCTGCCTACTGCCTACATACTATTTTAATTTCGACTCTCATACGATTGGTCCGCGTTTACCGTCTATCGTAGGTACTAATCGTCACCTTCGCACTTGCATAGGTACTTGTTAGAACCTGACGGCAACAAAGACAAATGACTGAACACGGGACCATCAGCCTACAGGTAGAGTTTAAGTCAGATAAAGTCTAAACTCCAGTTACTGATATTATGATAGTTTTATAAGTTGAGGCCAGTACAATACGTAGTATCATCACCAACACAATATGTGTTAGTTTTTAGTATAACGTCCCACTTTGTCGCGACGAGATTTCCTTGTATCTTCATATGAATAACGTGACAAAGCAGCTTTATGACAAACGACAAAGTGGGACGTTATACTAAACTCACTCACATATTGATCTAATCTTATGAAAGTACTATCGCCAACACAGGGACCTTTTGTGCACTTTATGAGCATTTTGATAAGCCATGACTATGAATGTTCTTTCAACTGAATAAGCGTTCGTGTTTGTTTTTGATAGATCGGTTACACTTGTAGTCAACTGGGACTAGAGTCGATTTTTGTGTAATTGATTTTAATTATTAGTAAAAAATAAAAAAAATCCCTAAATCTTACTACTCTGTCGTGTCCGTTCTCCATTTTTATCACAACATTAAAGAATTTCTAAAATTTAGTCAGCTTTACAAATATTTTAAGTAACTACTTAGATAATTTATTAGTTATTACATTACAAAAATTTAACAAGTATTTTTTAGCAATTATATTTTTTACCAATCACATTAATTAGGCTTCCGTAGGCTTCACCGGAATTTGAAGCTGAGAGGACCATAGGCTGATGTACATAAAAATAATAAATTAATATCTTGGGACATCTTAGACAAATCAACCTAGCCCGGTAAGCTCAGTTAAGGCTTTTGATGTGGGTACCCGGCGACTATATAAAATAGATAGACACGTACTTAAATACATACACAACCACGACCAAGGAACAAAATAAATATTTGTGATAAATAAATACACAAATAATGCCCTCGCCGGGATTCGAACCCGGAACCTCCAGCTTCGTAGGTAGGGCCACTGCCAACTAGGCTACGGAGGCTGAAATATTACGACAGGTGACAGATATACTCGTACATAAGAATTTTCGGCTACAAAGAAAAGGAGACAATTATAATAAGTACAATTTGCTTTGTTTAATAACGCCTAATGTCACTGATAGACTAACACAGGAAATAACATTGCATTAATGATACCATCAGAAAACAAAAATATAAGTTGAACAACAAAAAAAGTACAAAAATAGGATGTAAATTTAACACGGACATAAAAAAATCATTAAGGTAAGTTTTGCTTAGAATCTCAATTATAATTCCATCCATAGGCCATAAGTCCAATATTGGAATGAATCTATGAATCATATCAAGACAAGTAACCCAGTACTTAAATCATATTTAGTTGGAGAAATAACAACACAATAGACTAGGGCGTAAATATAATATAATCAACTAACACGTCACAAGGATACAAAGTTTGATACCACTATAATATGGCTTAATACAGAAGAAGCACACTTATTACGGCTTAGGAACCTGAAAAATGATTCCGCCCGGATGACTCGCATAGTAAGATCTGTACAGAATCTTAGGATTAGAATAAGTATAAGAAGGGAAGAAGTTCAAGTTGTTTATTAAAGGAGGAAGAGTTATATTTGGTAACGAAATAGAAGGTAAGGAAGATAAGGATGGCATAGATGGCATTAATGAAGAAAAAGATGGTAAAAGGGAAGACAGAGAAGGAAAAGAAGGTAAAAAACTAGTAAGCCAGTCAGTTATTCCCCGATTTGTTTGATTAATAGCAAATAAATTTGCAGAGAGTAGATCCTCCCTGGAAATTTTCACTGGCTCCAGAAATATTATATTATGCAATTGTGTCTTATTTTGTTCAGCATAGGGATACTTCATTATCTCCCAGATATGATAAGCTACTTGGCTTCGATATGATGGAATATTGGGAATATGTGACACAAATATTTGGTATTCCTTTATTGATGTTTTTTCTTGGATAACTGGAGCTGCCGTCACTATTCCAATGAGACAGAGCGTTAAGAGGATCATCTGAAATAGAATTAAAAGTACCGTAAAGTAATCGTAGTAATAGTGGTACAGACTTTCATTAATAAGGTTGCAAGATCAAACTCCGAATCGTACTGGTGAGTTTTTCGGAACTTAGGAAATATAATTAATATTTGCCAATTGTTCTTCGGTGATTCAACATATCGTGCGGAAATAGTACTAATCCGAATAAGTTCTAATTTCCCCTTCTGGGTTGGAGCAGCAGATGGTAGTAAAGTTACTTCCATAAAAACTACTACCATGGCTGCCTGGCATGAAAAATGCCGGATAAATTCTCAGGCCTGATTTTTCAATCATCAGATAAAACTATTCGTCGACTAAAGTTATCACTAACTTTTTCTCAAATCGTGAGCCAAAAGGACCGAAATAACTTTTATCTTAAAGATACTGTTAACTTAGGATGTAAAAATTAGCCCCTAAGATGAATATAACCGTAAAACCTCAAAAGTATTCATTCAGAAAATCTAAAACAGATGAATAATTAATAAACTCGGTTGATTCGTCCATTGTGACTGCAATTTACATTAGGGCAGCCGTACACCTGTATGTTCTTACGTAAGTTATAGGGACGGAGCTATACTAAGGAATGAGAGGTGAATCACTATTTCATTCCTTAGTATAGGTACAGTTTCAGTTTCATTCCTTAGGCCTTAGTCCGGGATTACCTGTAAGTTCTTTCGTAAGTTATAGGGACGAACTATGGTAAAGGAATGAGAGGTGAATATCAATATCTCATTCCTTAGTATAGCTTCATCCCTAAAACTTACGTAAGAACGCAGAGGTGTAATCCAGGTCTTAGGCCTGGATTCCAATCGTAAGTTTCTTGCGTAAGTTCAATACAAATACACTCACGTAAATTAGATTAGAACCACATTATTCAAAAAGTAACCAAAGACATTGGGCAACATTTAAGACGTATTCAATTATAGTACTTAGATAATTTAATAGTACATTGTGCATCAAGGGAGGTAAGTACGGAATTACTAACGAGAGTGTTAGAAGCCCGACGCCTTTAGGCGGAGGGCTTTTATGACTCGAGTTAGTATTCCGCTTACCGACCGTGATGCATACAATGTTTTTCATCACACTTGCCAACCAAAAAATAAGTTTTAAGACATAATATTTTTAGATGACGTACTGACATTTCTATTACTCCCTAGGGAATTTCATTTTTCCATTACTTCCGCTACGCGCGCAAGCAATGGCGCGCTTAGACAGCAAGTGTGATGAAAAAGTAATTAAAGTATTAACAATTATTGCAACTGTACGTACAGAAGTATGGCTTGGTATTGGTACATTACCTTGACTAAAGTGCAGCAGAATACGAAATGAATAATTCCATATAATCGACATTAACTTATACTTTCGGCCCCTTTTATTAGGTATATTTTACCAGGTAATGTTTATTACATTGTTATCAACCATCAATCAGGGTCGTCAACAACTAATTAGTTACTAGTTTTCATTACTTGAGCGATATCTAAAATGACGTTTAACTTATTCGCAACATTCTTGATAATATTTTATGATCCGTTATTATAACTGTTTAAAATACCTAAAGGATGTAGGTAGGTACTGTATTACCGTACAGCTATATCTGAAAATCAATTATAGTACAATACTACCAAAGTCTACAAGATCAATAATTTTCCGTGTTATTTTTATAATTTATGATAAAATTTAATTCGTATTTTATCAAGTAAATGAAGTCCCATTAGTTATTTACTAATTAAAATATAATGTATGACGAAATTTTACTTGAATCTACTGATATACCTGATTGAAGATATTGGATTCGGCTTTGAACCATGTCAAACCAATTAGAGAAATGGAAAATGTGATTTGGCAAATTTTAACATAATGTAGGCATGAGGATAGACAAAAGCGAATAGCTACATAAATAGAAATAGCTACATAGAGAAGCTTTGCGATATTTAAAATAAAATAAAGAAAAGGGTAATTAGAAAACATAACGTTTTGTAACTGTAACTTTTATTCACTGAACCAACCCCTTTCATTCAAACAATTCTGAATTGAAAGCGAATCAAACGGTGGCCTCCTCAACTTTGTAACCATCAAGGCCAGCGCTGTATTTCGTGATGTGTGTCTTGCCGTCATCACCAATATACGAAGTTTCACCCTCAGTGATGAGCACATGACCGCCAGATGGAGACGGGATGAGACGACCACGCTCGGAGACGACGGTGCCTTCAGCGGTGACGTAGCGGAGGGCGTACTGGCCGAATTCGTCGTGGATTTCTTCGTGTTGAAGGGCGGGGAGGGCGCGGCGGGCGGCAGCGGCCTCCAAGGGACTGCGTGGGACTCCCATGGCCAGGGAGACGGCTACGAGGCAGGATAGGATGATGAACTGTAAAGGAATAATGTAGTTATACTTTTGCCAACAATTTCTGGCTTTTAAGAGAAGTCTTCGAAACCACTTTTTTGAATTTGCCGACTTTTTCTACTGACCAACTGATAGCTGTCTAGATTATGATAGATGCTTTTAAAAATAATAAGTATTTCGCTCAAAGGGAGGTAAAGCTCAATACTAATGAATTTTAGACAAAAATTCAGATGTGATTCCCTCCATTACCATGTTCGCTTTACTACAATACTTACATGATTCCGAATAGTTTTCATCTCTTTTGATATTAGATCTCTATGATCTTAGATCAATTGTAATTTTTATTTCAATACAAAAAAAAATCGTAATTTTTGGTACATTTACCACAACTCACACAAATGTACTATTAATAATCTAAGGAAATGATTCTAGAGGATCACCATATTTTTTTAAGGAAACAGCTATTTTTCATCCTTGAAATAACTTAAATCACATAAGTAAAATACTTACAGTGTTCATGTTGAATGTTCAGTTAACTCGGAAGCAGACTGGTGTCAAACACAACGTGCACATTAGCTTAAATACAAAAATATGTCATAATCTGCCATTAGGAACTTGCACTTCCGCCTGACGATCCGCGATACCGTTTCGATACAAAGGTTAATCAATCGAGGCATCATAACTAGAAATTAGGGTTCGTACTTCGTAGCTAATAATTTTGTTGTCTACATCGACATTCCCATTTCCTGTGAGGTTTTAAGAATAGGTCACCTAGGAGATTTTTTGAGAGTTTTAGAAGGGTCGATGTATTTTTTTTATTACCTACGAAAATAGTGTAAGGTGCTACTACTACTACTTCTGAGACTTGAACTAGTTTAAAGACACTTGGTACCATTTCGTATCTCGTGACAACAATAATATTCTATTTTCTGTTTACATTTTAGAATTATAACTAACGTGAGACTCAAAAATATTTAAATATTGATCAAACGGGTTACTCACGTAATTTAAGTTGATGATTGCTCGACATGTTTTGATCCATTTAGAGGATCCTCAACATGGAGTACCCGCGACCAAAGCCCGACGTGTACCATGATGAGGATCTTCTAAATGGATCGAAACATGTCGAGCAATTATCGACTTAAATTACGTGAGTAACCCGTTTGATAAATATTTAAATATATTCTGTAACATATTTATTTTATAGTCTACATCTGCATTTGATCAATGACAATCGAACCTAAGCTTATCTACACCACATTTAAGCTATTTTATTTTTTTACTTACTTAATGGTACATTAACCCAATAGATTTCTACTGAACCCTTTTCCTGCAAAAATAATATTCGACTTCTAATATTAATATGCTTGTTAAGTACCTTTTCAATCAACCACATAACTTGCAGTTTCTAAATTAACCTAGTACTTACATGATTAGTGACAATTGAACAATCCACGAGCAATTAACGCACAGGTTCGACACGATCACCCAAAATTTCCCAAGAAACTAGACCTTTTTGCTATCAAGCTATAAATTGGAGTATTTTCTAATGCGGATCATCACTTAGCTTTCATCTTGGCATCCAACTACTGTGATCATGGTAAGATTAAAAGATTATTTTAGTTTGAATTGAGTATTTAGTAATTAATATTTTTTTCATCACACTTGCTGTCTAAGCGCGCCATTGCTTGCATGCGTAGCGGGAGTAATAGAAAAGTGAAATTCCCTAGGGAGTAATAGAAATGTCAGTACGTCATTTAATAATATTATGTCTTAAAACTTATTCTTTTGTTGGCAAGTGTGATGAAAAACATTGTATGCATCACGGTCGGTAAGCGGAATACTAACTCGAGTCATAAAAGCCCTCCGCCTGACGGCGTCGGGCTTCTAACACTCTCGTTAGTAATTCCGTACTTACCTCCCTTGATACACAATGTACTATTTCTTCTGTTTAGTATTGAATATAAAGTCAACTTTTAAGATGGTGGTTTATACCATCTGAACTGACATTCCATGCTAACAGCCTCTTTGCAGAATCAATTTTGCTTAACTATCTCTGTATAAGCATCGCCATATAGCGCCAATGACCGCTTTCAGTATCTATTGCTTATATGTATATGAGTACAGTCAGCAAAATGAGCGCAGAAGTTAGCCGTTTACCTTGTCCTTCTAAGAGCTAATTTCTCTAAAGTTGAACTGTGGTCTCATGAATCTCTCACTTGTCACATTTTATAGTTGCGCAACTAATTTACCTCATTATCTCTCTTCCAGATTTCAAAAACAGTAATACTGTTCCTCTTCGGAGCAACCATAGCATCTGGACAATTTGTACCGAGGCTCATAAGGCCCTTGCCTTACGATATGTCGCTGATGCCACATCTCCGCTCAAACGGATGCCCCTCAGGCCCGGCACTAGCTCCAGTAATCTGCCAATTCATGCCAAATCTGGGACTCAACTTCAAGCCTCAGCTGATCGCGCCTACAACCTACATCCCACCGCTAGTAGTTGAAAAATGTGAGAAACCAGAATTGGAAATCAAATTGCCAGCGATAGAACACGTCGTCATTCCTGAAGCACCTATTCTGCCACCACTTACTGTCCCTAAACTGCCGGTTCCTGTCATCCCAGAGCCAATGCCGGTGGTAGAGCATTTCGAACCTGCGTCCGTTGTGGTTTCCTCAGATGTAAGCATTCCAGTTGCGCCAGTGCTGCCGCCGCTGGAGATGCCAGTATTGCCAGAAATCGTGGAGTTTCATGGAGCTGATATTTCCGAAACGGTGATGAATGAGATCGATTTTCAAGCTATGGTTCCTCATGCTCCGGCGCTTGTTTTACCTGGAGTTCCTGCGCCACCGATGGTTGTAGCACCCTGTCCTGAAGATGAGCCTATCCCTGTCCGCCCGTTAGCGCCAATCCCGCCCGCCCCTGTTCTCCCTCCAGCTCCTTTACCCGCGATTCCTGTTCACGTGGAAATCCCAGCTAAACCCGCAATGGTCATTGAAGAGCCTTGCATTACTGACGTAGTGGTACGTGAGCCAATGCCTGTTCTTCCACCAGTTAAACCTCTGCCGCTGCCGATGCCGCTGCCGATGCCGATGCCCATGCCAATCCTGCCAATGCCTGGGCCAGTTGTCATTCCTGAACCTTGCGATCCGGCTGTACCACTGATTAAAGTTCCTGGCCGCCCATTGGTTAACACCTGGCCTGCCTTCCCTCTGCCCGCGACTGGCCCAGTCTTGTTCCCTCCTCGTGGGACGTTCGTGAACAAAAATGTTGTGGTATCATCTTTGCCATACATGCGTAGCTATTAAGAAAGCTCCCAGTTTGGATTAATAAATTAAATAGATAAGTACAGCATATTGTTTTACTTTATTGACTAAACAACAATAATATTATTAACATTTAGTTATTTGCTTAATGAAAAATGAAAATACTTATTATTTTTAAAATATCGAATGCCAAAATATAACAAAGTATTGAAATACGAGCCCCGATGCAGTAGAGTTCGTCTAGTTCGAAACATTTTTTACAAATTTTTGAATATTTTAAAAATGATCACATTATGCTAATGACAAATTGTATATTTCAAGAGACACAACAATCTGAAGTACGCTTTTGTTGTTTAATAAATCGATTTTAACAAACCAGTGTCTAAATTATATTTTCGTTCACCACCGTAATTCCGCGCTTATAAGCTTGAAGCAAAATTCGCAGTGCATCAGGTGTACCATGTCGTCTTTAATATTAATGGCGTTCTTTACATTCATTGATTATTTAAAAAATTAAAAATTGTGGAAAAAATTAAAAAAAATAAGTCTCGTAAAATAGTTTTTTTTTATTCTGATTTATTAAGTCTAAATATTTTATACTCAAAGAAACTACTTTAGTACTACTATTGAATAGTGAAGGTTTTGTCTCTAAACCTTTTCCCCCGGATGAACGGGATAATCTCGAAAAACTGTCTAACTGGACGAGAACATATATTATGCATCGGGGCTCGTAATAAGGAGTAAGCATGTCGAACAGTTATTTGATGTTATGATTTTAGGAAACAACTGATTTACCCGTGTACCCAAGTTGTTTATGAATGTCTGAAAAACCACAGGTGTCACACGCGCGTTGCTCGTAGTTCAAAAAAAAGTATATTATATCGATGCTCGATTGTTTAAACTTAAGAATTAAACATGTTTATATTTCACTTGCGGGCTTGTAACATTTCTGAGTCTCAGACGTTTATAGGCTACGGTAGCTGCTTACACCATCAAATGGGCCGAAATCATCAGCCTATGATAATTGATAACTAGTCCACTGCTGCTGGACGTAGGTTTGCTTTTTGCAGTCAAATAGGTCAGCGGAGCTAAACATTTTATTATAAATCGAAAGAATGCGTAAAACGGGAGTTTTAGCGTAGTTAGTATGGACTAACTGGGTGCCAAATAGACAATTTTCGGTGTAACGTGTTCTAAAAGCTGGTGTTCGTAATGTGATTTCTGAGAGTAAATTAGGACTATCGATACCACATGACAAAATATCATGTAGTAGAGCCATATCGAGTAAAAGTCTTCGGTCTTCAAGACTCAACATGTGGTGCCGCGAGCATGATGATTTGTAATCGTCGTCCCATTTCCTTGAACGATAGTTAAGATAAGCACAAAACAAAAAAGTTCTTGGGTACATTAACATTCAAAATACGTGAACAGTGAATTGCGCTAAAAGGTCTTCACTCAGCATGATGTCCCGCAGTGGATCGCTCTAGTGAAAATCACAGCGTGACGCTGATTTTCAGTGACAGCCCATTTGAACTAGAAGACACTGACATCCAGTATAGCATCATCAAAACAAGTCGATGGGTACTTTGACAATCATACCCTGTTCATTATACCCTGTCCAACAACCTTGCGTGCAGAAAAAGACGGCAAATTTAAAATAATTTAGGCGCGTATTGTTGAGCGCTCACAGAAAATTTGAATTTGCCGTCTTTTTTCACTGCCATAAGTTGTTAGACAGAATTAATTTATGACGACGTTAAATTTCGTTTTCATTAAGGCTTTTACCGTTGTAGTTTTTTTTTTGCAATAGACTCTAATAATTAGATAGATATTAAACTTATTTCTAAAAAAACCCTTAAGGGCTTATTCTGCCTCCAAAAACCTTACTGGCAGCGGGAAAACACTTATGTATTGGCCATTCTGGGGCCTATTTTCGTAACTATTAGTTTACAAGTACATATATATTAGTTACAAGTGAACATTTTAAAAGTCCTAATATTTTCTGTTCCTCGAAAAAAATATTAGACTGGTAACTAATATTGGTAAACTAATAAAAAATATTAGTCCAGTTTGGCTGATTGGGGTATTACACATGCCTTTTATTACATAGGTATTTAAAAAAAATTAAACATTGGCGGTAAAAAGCTAATTGTTTGTTTAGTTAAAATAAAATATTTAAATTTATTAAGAATGGATATGAAGTTGATGGTTTGAGGAATATATTGGAAGCCAGAGATATTTTATTTGGAAGCGTTCGGACACGTTAACCTAAATAGATAAACGTAAAAATAGGAGGAATTAATAATTTGAATTATTTCTCATCCGAATCCGTCCACATTTTATAATTTTCTTTAGTTAACTGTGATAAGGAACACGGTAATAGTTTGGACTAATATTTTTTACCAAGCTTCGGCGACTAATAGCTTTATGAGTGTATTTTAGAAGTGTAGTTATTTTTCTTTCTATTCGTGAAACCAAAACCAAACTAGGTCTAATAATATTAGCTAATATTTATTCGTTGGTAACTAATAACTAATATTTTATTAGAGTGGCTTCGAGAAACGCAAATTTGTAAACTGGTAATAAATATTAGCCCATGGACTAATATTACTAGTCTAATAAGGTACGAGAAATAGGCCCCTGTATGCAATTGTATGCCCATAATACGTACCTACCTACATAATATATATCGTGTCTTTCACGGAAATGTCGTTTGGTACCTATTGCCATGTCATTACAGGCTATTTTTGACCAATCCGTCACCGCCCATAAATAAATTGTGCTTCATCTTGGATTCATCAGTTAACGTTGTACAGAAGACATAGACAATCAAACATATAGACATCGCATACGATTCACGATGCCACTCATTAGGTCATTGATTTATGATTTAATTCATCTCATCGTAAGGCCCAACATAATTAGTTTTACTATTTTTAATTTGAACCTTGTTCTATGAGTAAGTGAATTGGTAAAAATTTAGTTTATGTCAAAAAGGAATGAAACAAAAGAAATTCTTCTATAATCAGTTCATGATTCATGAACGAATAAAATTTTACTGCAACTATGTACATTGTAATGTACATAGGGTCTTAAGAGGACAACAAAACGCTAAATCCCGAATCCTGTATTAGACGTCGGCGACAAGTCTTGTCGCAAATGATACCTCAGCCCTTGTCTAATACCGTTCAATATGAGTTGTTGATTATTGATTATGATTAACCATCAAATTCTCTATAATTTCGGTCGATTTATTCGATTTACCGGCACTTCATCTCTCGACGACAGATCTGCTTAAACCAGGGTCGCGTTTTATAAAGTTACATTTTGTAATTTCGCCTCTTTAACGCACGCACATATTGGTTAGAGAGAGGCAAACAGCAAAATTGTAACTTTATAAAACGCGACCTAGTAGAAAAACGCTTATCAAAGTCAGTGGCAAAAAAACGCCACATTTGTCAAAGCGGGCCGCGACGATTGGCATAATACCTATATTTGATGCTCTTATGACATTGATAGTGCTTTTTTCGATTTTCCGATCGGTAGTCACACAAACACATTAGGTTCCAATTCAAACCGAATTCCATTTCATGTCCTTATCTATTTGTTTTATCTAGTAAACAACTTTTTAACCTAAAATAAGCTGTAAATAAGGATGTGGGCAGTATTATTTAACATACATTCGTAAGTTTGCCAAAAGTAACGCACGTGATAGAAAAAATGTCGGTGTAAGTGTGGGGCTTCACTGACGCGGAGCTGTGGGAACTCGGCCAATGAGACCGCATCACAGTGTTTCGAATTCGAATTTGAAGAATGTAATTGGTCAATTTTGCACACTCCGCTCCGCGTCAGTGGAGCCGCACCCTAAAAGTCTGCGACCATATATAACATGAACGTTTAAATCCAGCTCAAAAATATCCCCAAAACCATTTGTTCAATTGTGCCAAGATGGGCAGGACATAGCGCTTTTCGTGACACCGCGCATATTTCGGCGCAACATCTTTGACAAATGTTTATAGAAATATTTATTGATGGGCCAATATTTATTGATGGCCAATCAAAACTCTTTTTAAATGGCGGTTTTAGTTTTTATAGGTTGACATTCAAATTCATTGCCGTGATGCATTGAAGATGGGGTGACACTTGTCAACTAAAATTCAGGACCGTTTTTGAAAGGCAATAGGCAATTCATGTTTTATTTGTTCGTAGCTAAAAGCGGATTGGCCCACTTTCCATGAAACACTTGCGACGCGACGTCCTTAGGCATATTTGTCTATGGCTGAAGGTATAGCAACCTTTCTCTAATTACTTCCTTGTAAAACATGTCATTATTAACGCATTTGCAATATGCAGTGACCAAATCTTCACGAAATCAAATTTAGATGATATCCGCGTAGCAAAAAGTTATTAGTATTAATTGCTTTCGAACCTTCAAATAATATGATACGTATTATTTTTTAATTAGACAAGACGACTATTACTTCAACTAATTATTGTTTTTTTAAGGTTCCGCAAGGTAAGGCAGTAAGTGTAGTTTGAGAAGACTAGAATCAGCTCTAAAGCTTTTAATGTGCGAAAGGTTACTATTTTAGTAGAAATTACACAAACTCCGCATTTCCGATTACAAAACGAACGACAGACATCCATGCCCATTAAACGTAATTTATAAGACTAATCCACAAGCTTATAGTCGCGCAACGTGCAATGGCTTTCCATATGTGCTAATAGCTCTTGAGGACAAAATTCGAAACGAAGTGATCCGCCAGAGAACCAAGGTGACCGACATAGTTCTGAAAGTTAGTAGGTTGAAGTGGCAATGGGCTGGCCACATATGTCGCAGAACCGATAACCGCTGGAGCAAGCGTGTTCTGACCACGTCTTGGTAAACGTAGCGTGGGACGCCCTCCGGCTAGATGGCGGGATGATTTGCATAAGGAGGCTGGCAGAAACTAGATGCATAAAGCAGCAGACAGAGCTCTGTGGCGTACCTTGGGGGAGGTCTATGTCCAGTAGTGGACTGTGACGTGCTGATGATGATATTTTATATTATGGTGTCGATTATTGTATTTCGAAGCTAGGCAACAGTGAAATACCAACAGAACTTGAACAGAACCCTTCTAATAAATGTGTAATTATGATGTACAAAGTAGGTAGCAGTTTCACCGAATACGTATATATTTTCTTGCTAATTAGATGACTGGTTCAGAGACATACTCATTTTAATCGATTCGTCAACTCGACGATAGAAGTATAAATTGATGCAATTTTTTTTCTCTGTCATCATTTCCGTGCTAATTGTCTGACAATAAACTACGGGAACATGGTAAGTGTATTGTTACTTTCAATTCAATTAAATCTCTTTAATGTAAAAAAACACATGTCATTAATCAATCATACAAATAAAATTTACTATACTAAATCCAATAAAAATCGAATCTAATCTAATGTAATTTACATTACATTTCAAACTAAAAAATAACAATCAATAATGACATTGAATTAAATACTCAAAACAAACAAAAATAAGTGAAAGCGCAATTTTTACAGTCTATATAAAAAATTAAGCCACGTATTTGAAAAAGTCAAGTGTCCGTTGTAACTTGAAAGAGAATAAATGAAACACTCGATAATTATCATGTAGGCTAGTTACCTATCTTGGATGCCGACTATAAAATCGCATCCAAAAATAAATTAACGATTGATTCCTCGTTCCATGGGTACCTATACGATTTGTAATGTATACATATTTGTAGAAGTGACTAGAACCTATAGTTGCTAACAGAATTTATAGAGTGTAGGTACAGTCTTATAATATTGGCAGTACATTCTTACCCCCTTATTCAAAAACGTCTGCTAACTTAACAAGCCGCTAAGTATTGTTTGTCCCTTTTGCTCTTATAGACACGTTGTTAAGACCGAAAGGGACAGACAATTATTAGCGGCTTGTTAAGTTAGCAGACGTTTATGAATAAGGGGGTTAATCTCTTACCGGTTCTTCTCGGGTCATTTGGTGTTGGGTTAAAACCGGAAGTATCTTTAGTTTTATGTGTAACTTAGACCATCCAAAGGAGTTTGTTGCTATCCCAAGTTGAATAAAGAATCATTTGACTTTGACTTAATTCAATGAGAGTCGAAAACCTTCCACTACTACTGGGTTAGAACATTTTAGGCCTGATATTAATATAACAGCCCCTCACATTTTTACATGATACATTCCTATCGTTCAAAATACCCATCTAACTATCATGAATGCTTTCTTTATTCCAGATCACGAAAGCGGCATTACTGTTCCTCTTTGGAACAACTCTTACATCTGGACAATTTTGGCCGCGTATGGGTGTAGAATTCAAACCGCATTCAAGATCAAATGGCTGTCCATCTGGTCCCGAACTGGCCCCAATAATCTGCAGATTTATGCAGCCAGATGAATTACGTTTCAAGCCACAACTCATTGCCCCGACCACATATATCGCGCCGCTGGTAGTCGAAAAATGCGAAACTCCACAATTGGATATCGAACTGCCAGCACCGATTGAAGAATTCAAACCTGTTGTGATTCCTGAGCCGCCTGTACTGCCGCCTATAACAATTCCTAAGTTCCCCGTACCTGTCATCATTGAGAAACCAGCTCTTCCTGAACCCTGTGAATCCGCAGACATTCCTGCGATGCCTGTCGTGATTCCAGTGGCACCAGAATTACCAGCCTTTGAACTATACGAATTACCCCATATGGAAGCGAAACCTGAGACTTTCAACGACGAAGAGATTCCAGAAATATACTCAAATACTATAGAAGTGGAGCCTGTGTCGATACCGCAGCCGCCGGAATTACCCGCATTCGTAATGCCTGAAATTCCTGTTCATGTACCATTGGCACCCGCTGCACCGCTCATGGAAGATACAGCCCCAGCGTATATTGAGCCACTCACATACCTGCCAGTAGCTCCAGAGTTACCAGCATTCGAAATGCAAGGGCTTCCCGCTGCACCTTGCCTAGAAGATGAGCCTATGTCAGCGCCGATTGTGACATATGTAGAACCTCTAGCCCCTCTGCCAGCCGCCCCTGAACTGCCAGCATTCGTAATGCCAGAAATTATACCAATCCCAGAACCTGAACTACATTTACCTGCGGCATTACCAGCTGCTCCCGAACTCCCTACTTTCGTAATGCCAGAGATACCTATTCAAAGGGTGGAGGTAGAATTGCCCATGCCTGTGCCGTGCCTAGAGGATGAAGCTGTTCCAGCATCAATCCCTGCTTTTGTGGAACCACTAGGGCCCGTGCCAGCTGCCCCAGAATTACCAACATTCGTGATGCCAGAGCTCCCCATTGTAGAACCGTCGTACGTAGAAGACGAACCAATTTCGTCGATACCTCTAGCCTCCCTACCCGCAGCCCCTGAATTACCAGAATTCGTAATGCCAGCAGTTCCTTTGGAAATAACAATGCCTGTGGCACCTTGTCTTGAAAATGAGCAGATTAATTTTGTACCAGCGCCAGTCCTACGTCAACCAATGCCTGAGTACCATATGGTGGACTATGCACCAATGCCAGTACCGCAGGCTCCAGAATTGCCAGCTTTCGTGATGCCAGAGATGCCGGTTTATGAGGAACCAGCACCTATCGTGGCGATCCCAGAATACATTAAGCCGTTAGCTCATGTGCCAGCAGCCCCTGAGTTACCACCAGCGAATCTACCCGAGCTTCCCCTCCATGTGGAAATTCCTTCACCACCGGTAGTGATCGCTGAGCCTTTCTTTGAAGAAAAACCGGCTTCAGAGCCAATCTTCATTTCACAACCACCAGCACTGCCAGAGATGAAAATGCCAGAAATTCCTGTAAGAGTAGCAATCGAGGAGCCCATCCCTTGTGCACCAGACGTTATGCCTAATCCGTCTTACGACAAATTCTACCCATCTATGATTACAATTTACAATGAGAAGGCAAAGGAAACGCAAAACATTTTGCTTCCGAGCAAACCTATTGAATCTACACCGTGCGTGTATAATCTAGTAATGAAACACGTAATGCCAAATATGCTATCAAATAATTTTAGATCTATGGAGAATGTCGAAATTCGGCCTGCAACATTTCTGCCTTGTTCATAGATGTTCCCAGTTTTATAGGAAATAAATAAAATGAGAATTTAAAACAAAACTTTATTAATTGTACCCTATTTTTATGAGCTTCTAGGTTTGAAATCCATCGTTATAGGTTGGTCCGGTTTGTTGATCAGCAGTGTTTTGATTCCAAGATCTTTGCCTGCCCAATTGAGATGAAACTCGCGTATCATCTGAAAAAAAACTTCTTTCAAGGTTGAGCGTGTTAAAAATCGTTATTAACTTTTTAGTCGTAAAATTATTAGTTTTAATAATTGATACTTGTGATAATTACGCTCATTAATAAATCAAGTTATACCAGAGTATTGTCAAAAATATACTACGAATGCGAATTTTAATAATTTTTATTTATCTTGCGAATGATATCTTTGAAGTCGTAATAATATTAAGTATGATAATAAAATTCTTCGCATGAAAAGTTAAAACCCTTGAGTTTTTAATCAAAATTATCTAAAATATCTCAACATTTCACGACAGTTATTTAAAAAATTAAATAACAGTTAGTTATTTAAAAAATAAAATAACTGTTTTATAATAATAATAGTTATTTCAATTTTAATATTCTGTTTTAATTACTGATAATTTGAATATTACTGCAACAAGCAATTACATTCTCGGCCTTTCCAAAAAACAGAAAATCGCAAAGAAACTCAACTAATTCGGTAAATTAATAAAACCTGCTCACATAGCAATTAGGTACATGTAAAGGTCGTTAGCTGTGTGATGACGGCAGTAAGAATACATTTATCACGGTGCCAACTTTTCCCGTGTGTGTTGTAAAGTCGGCTAAAGCTGCCCATGTTCGATAAATAAATAGTCTGTGAACTTCAATAAGTCTCAGACTATTTATTTATTGATGATGGGCAGCATAATATTAGTGGACATGCTGCGATTGCCAACCCGCTTGCGATTATGGGCATTTACCTCCAAATGCATCCATTAGGCCAAGGAGAGGCCGTTGTCCAGCAGTGGACTAATATAGGCTGAAACCTTGGCAGCCTCAAAAAAAACATGAACATAAAACATCGTAAATTTCGAGCATTTGCCGCCGTCTCACCGATAACGATCAATTTTCGAAGTTGGCGATGGGCCTTCTCGTAGGGCTGAGTGAGAGTTGTGAGACCAACGATCAGGTAATAATCTTATATAGGTATAATCTTACCCATCATATCATCATCATTTCAGCCATAAGACGTCCACTGCTGATCATAGGCCTCCCCTCTGGACCTCCACATGTACCGGTTAGATGCGACCTGCATCCAGCGTTCCCGGCGACCTTCATAAGGTCGTCTGTCCATCTTGTGGGTGTACGTCCTACGCTGCGTTTGCCTAGCCGTGGTCTCCACTCGAGCACTTTTCGACCCCATCGACCATCTGCTCTGCGTGCAATGTGGCCTGCCCATTGCCACTTCAGCTTACTAATCCGGAGGGCTATGTCAGTAACTTTAGTTCGCCTACGGATCTCGTCATTTCTGATTCGATCACGCAGAGAAACTCCGAGCATAGCCCTCTCCATAGCTCTTTGAGCGACTCTGAGTTTAGAGATGAGGCCGATGGTGAAGGACCACGTTTCGGCGCCGTAAGTCATCACTGGTAACACACATTGATTGTAGACTTTCGTCTTAAGGCACTGAGGTATGTCGGACGAAAAGACATCGCGTATTTTCCCGAAGAATCTTATCCAAATCAGTAAAAAGCATTAATATTGGGCATTATTATTAGCCTAATCTGAAAAAAAAATACTTATTCTATTCTAATAGCTACGGTAGCTGTTAACCATCAAGCGCTTAAACAAGAACGAAGAAATGGCAACGATCTTACCCTAATCAGAGTAATGCATATATTCTGCTCAGCCAATCTTCTAGCTATGCACGAGCGAGGCCCAAAACCGAATGGCAGGCTCAAGAACGGGTGAAGGTTCTCGTACAACGGGGAGTTGCGAGACCAACGGTCTGGGATGAACTGCAGAGGGTCTCGCACGTATTGAGGGAGACGGCACGCCACCATGTTCTGGGTTACTATTACTGTCTGAAACAGATAATGAAAATGTGACGATCGTAAGTCTGGAGAAACAGTGTTCATGTCAAGTTAGCTCAAATGTGTGTATTTTATTGTCCTTTCACAAAGGTAATCATATAATGTATTAGTTATACACCGTTAATAACTCAAAATATTGAAACCACGTATTTCTGACTGCATTTAAAGACTATTATGAAATTATCTTTTGACTTAGTTTCAAAAATAATGCTTATTTTTCTATAAAAATGTTTTTCATCATAACTTGTATGTACATATCCAACAATTTTGTCATTAAGGTTCTCAATATTTCCAGATTACAGGTAAAATATTGAGAACTAAGAAAACCTTTGACTAAGGGCAAAAAATGTTTGTCTGTTTCACGGTTGTTAATTGTCTCTATATCCCTCGCATTAGATCAATCTTTCAATATCATCATGGTTAACCAGATATTCGTTTTGGGTATGAATGTTTCATTCTTTTTTTTTCTCCATTAACAGTTACAAAAGTACTTACGCCTTTGGGTATAAGATATTCTTTCAAAATGATATCCTTTTGGAGAAGTCTCCCCACACCTATTGATACTGGGTTTAGCCTCAAGCTTTCCTTCACACAACTTCGTAAATAATGTGCCTTTGACAATGCCTCCACAGTTAGAGGAGATTCTTTACTTGGCAGGATTGATAACGCTTCTTGGAAAAGTTTCTCTTGGCATTTTGGGTTGTTTGCCAGATGATACAATGCAAAACTTGTTGAATACGCCGTCTGTATAGAAGATAATGAGAATAAAAATATTAATTTCACTAAATGTAAATCGAAATTTAACGGTAGGTTTTATCAAACCGCGATTAGAATGGGATTCGAAAGTACTGTTGACACAACAGTGTATATAGGTAAGTCAATCTAGGATATATTCATATATTCGTAGTTTAAGTGCAGAGCCTTTCAGACAATATATTAATTAATCACTCCTCCTTCTCCTCCTCCTCCACAAGTCGATTTCCTCATTACTGAGGGTCGTGATTCCCCCGAATGGAAATCAATTTTTCTTTCGTTAGTCGCCTCCATCTGTCTCTATCCCCCCCCCTCCCACTTGCAGTCTCACGTGTATTTTTCTCATTCAACTAAATTTAACGCTAGTACGTATTTAAGCTCGATAGTTTTTCATCCCGCTGCATATTTTTTCTTAGTTTCTTCATGTTCGAAAAATACACGTGAGGTCTCCTTGACCCCCCCTCCCCTACCGTGATCTTTCGTGATTTTTTCTTGGACCCCCTCCCCCCTATAGGACCTCGCGTGATTTATGCACAAGCCCTAAGCTGGAAAAACAATTTGGTACAATAGGCGCTTAAGAGCTGTTCTATTTTTATTATGTATTTAACATACCGTATCAATTGCCGCCATGAGAATATCTACCATCATTCCTAATACATCCTTTAAATCTACGTTCGGTTGTTTTAGGAAAGACGCCAGAAGCGAATGGTTTGATGGATCTATCGATTCTTCGGAGAAACAGACATTATCCCATAGTATTTTCTTTGCTACTCTGCAAAAAAAAACAATAAAACTGAATACCATTTGATTATGAACTTTAAGTAAAAGCCTACTAATATTGCTTTACTACAGATCACTATCTGTATCTAGTACCACTGTACAGTTGCTTTTAAAGTCCATTCATCCTTAGTTGTCTTATCTAGTAAACAACTTTCTAACCTAAAAGTACACGTTTTCTGTTGTAAACTACCATATTTGCCTATACCAAAATACCTGAGTCCGTATTTGTGCAGTCCGTCCATAGTGATTAGTAATAGTAAATTGCTTAATTTTTAATCAAGGAATCAGCAGTTTACAACAGAAAACGTGTACTTTTAGGTTAGAAACTTGTTTACTAGATAAGAAGACAACTAAGGATGAATAGACCGTAGTTACATCAGAGGAAATTGATATAGATACGGATAAAAAATATTGCAAGAGCTGAAATATGTGATACCGATTTCTATTATTTATTTTGTAATGTACTTACTGAACCAATTGAACTCCGTATAAGGGTCATACCTACAGTTTTTTGTATGAGTTAGACTCCGTATAAGGGTCTTACAATTTTTTTTTGTATGAGTTAGGTTACAAAGCTTTCCTGTGGAAATATGAAAGTTAAGGGCTCTAATGTTCTTGTTGGATGAATACAAGCCGATAGGTGGCTTCTGGTTCTTAGGAATTATGTGATCAAAACCTGATTGGTATCCAGTCGAGTGCATTAATATATAGACACATTTGTAAGGGATCAGTATGGAGAAGTGTATATGTATTAATGCCCTTGACTGTACCAGAACTGTTAACTTTCACAATGTCCACGGGAAAAACATCCGTTTTCGCGAACGCTGTATGACCCATAACCGAACTCAATAAACGAATATTTGGCTCAATAAACATTTGTTCACAATTCCCCTACAATTACAAAATTCGAAACACTGTCATGCGGTCTCATTGGCCAATTTTGCACATCTCCGCTCCTCTCCGCCTCAGTAGAGCCGCACCCTTAATAGTTAATTCCTTTTGGGAACTAAGCCAAAAAATAAAAAACAATCTTACTTTTCCAAGTACTCCTGAGATCGAGCCAGCTGCCTATACAATGGCGTTTTGAAGCTCCTCCAAAGTACTCCTTTATCCAGTTTCATTATCCCTGCATTGGACCCAAAAGCAGCTCTAATCGTCTTACTACTCCGAGATTGACGATCTTGCTCTTCTTCTGAGAAACTGTTGAAACGCTCGTTGAACGCTACTTTTCCGATTACTGAAAATAACATATAAAACGACTTTCAAGCTGATCAACATTACCCAGAAGATTATTATGAAACTTATCATTCTATACATTTTGGCAAACGATTTTACGCTGACAGATGGGTCAAACGCAAAATCATGTTACGAGTCTTTCCGGTGAACTTTTCAAAAGTTAAGGGCTATGAGAGTAAATTTTTTTATTAAACCCTTATCCTCATTTAAAGGTATTCCTTTCTTATTGAATTATAAGATAAAGATCATGACTACACTCCTAACGGTTGTTTACTATTGGCCACAGGAAAGAGTGGCTCTACAGTTCAGCTGAACACGCACGTTTCTTTCCTGTGGTCGATAGTTAACTGCCTGTGGACAGGTATAGTATTGATTCATCATACAACGCAATGAACAGGGAGTACGTATTACTTAGATAAGGCTATCATAAGCTTTAATCAAATCAATCAAGCTTTAAAGGCCTTAACTTTTAGATTGTCCACCGGAAAGACTCTGAATATCGGTTTGCGTTTGACCCAGATAAGGGTGCTTAGACAAGTTGCCAATCGCTAGCGCTTAATCGTCAACGAAAGGCAGCTAATTGTCTTTGTCGCACTAATATGAAAGAGCGACAGAGAGGGAAAACTACGATACGCTACTAAGCGTTAACGATTGGCAACTTGGCTAAGAAGCATCCAGGTGGCTAAGGTGCTCCCGCTCTTATTCATCAGTTCATCACGATTTTAACGGTTAAATATCACCGCGGCATCACTGGTTTTTGTTATGTTGGTGACCTTTGATCTGGTCTCCAATAATAATCTCGTCTTCTTTTATATGCAATCCCTTACAAGGCTAGGCGCCTTTGACCATTCCCTAAGGGCTAGCAATACATGCCTGCACCTCCTATTAGAATACTTTACAGTTTTCTAGAATAGCTAGAGAGAGCTGGTGCTGCCATCTATTGAAGTATTGCGAAAACTTAGTAGTATTAAGTAGTGTGTATGTATAGTAGTATCAATAGATGGCAGCACCAGCTCTCTCTAGCTATTCTAGAAAACTGTAAAGTATTCTAATAGGAGGTGCAGGCATGTATTGCTTGCCCTTAGGGAATGGTCAAAGGCGCTTAGCCTTGTAAGGGATTGCATATACCCGAGAAATTTGACCGGTGGTTGCTAAGATCGAGTGGCCGAGGGGTACAGGCATCAGCCGCGAAAGCTGAGTACATGGGTTCGATCCCCACCTCGGACATTAGGTGATCTTGGTCGTTTTTCTTTGGTATTATGACATCTAATATTTATAATCTCGTCTTCTATTGAGTACGTAAGTAATGGTTTCTACAGAAAATGAAGACTTGATAGAATAATATATGTCTTTCCTCTCTTAACACCTTGGGGGACACTAAACGCCTATAGGCGTAATCTTATTGTTTCTTCTATTGTGTCTGGAGTAGTGTCCGCCAAGGTGTTAAACATATTTTGAGGGTATGAGCATTTTAGTACCTTAAAGGTCTGTTATTTAGTATAAGTTTAGAAACAGTAAACTAGTCCATATGGACTAGTCCATAAAACACAGCGTAGGTATGCTAGTTTAAGGGCTGGAAGAATAATTTAAATTGTACAGCCTGGTCTCCTACATATTATGCACCCATCAACTAGCCAGCACCGTGCTCGGTTGCGGAGGGGACAGGACCCTGAGATACAGGTGACCTAGTTTAGGTGTCCGAAGTACCTCAAATATCCAGTACAATATACTTTTGTATTTTGTAGTGGTCAAGTGGTATGACGACCAAATATGTATTTTTTACTTATTGTTCTTCAAATAAAATTCATTTTCATAGAATAGAAAAGAATAGAAGAACTTTATTCAATTACGCTTAATTTAAACTCCAGTGCTTAGAGACTTCAGTATTTTACATATCATCGCATTTTAGATGCGTTTGAATGTGATCATATATACAGGGTGGAACGCAACGACGATCTTTCCCGCGACCGACCGAGTCTACCAACCATTACGATGAATTTTCAGTATGGGACCAACATCGAAATATCTTTAAAAAAAATTAACTCTTCATACAAAGTGACTGATTAGTGCGAGCGCAATAGTATGGAAAAGTCAATTTTCCATGTACGTTTTCGATGTTGGTCCCATACTGAAAGTTTATCGCAATAGTTGGTAGACTCGGTCGGTAGCGGGAAAGATCGTCGTGCTGTTCCACCCTGTATTCATCAGTTAATTTATGAATTACCTTCTAAGTTCAATCTGTTCAGATACGTCAAGAAGTCATCGTTGGACGTAACTTTGCTCGTCTTCACCCATTGCACGAACTCTCTCGCTATATTATCCGTGTCCGCAACATGGCCTTTGACGCTTTGAGGACTTGTGAAGTTCTTCTGAAAAGCGCTGCGTAGGCGCCACCAATCTGGACCGTTTCTAGAATGAAATTAGGAGATAAAACGTTTGCATATAATGTATTAGGTACTTCTAGAATGAAATGGGTCAAACTTAAAATCATGTTATGAGTCTTTCCGGTGGACATTTTAAAAGTTAAGGGCTATGAGTGTTAATTTTCCTATTAAACCTTTATTGTCATTTAAAGGCACTCCTTTCCTATTGAATGGTATGATAAAAATCACGACTACACTCCTACAAGTTGCTTACTATTGGCCACAGGAAAGAGGGGCTCTACAGTTCAGCTGAACACGCACTTTTTCTTTCCTGTGGTCGATAGTTAACAGCCTGTGGACAAAAAGTAATCATTTTTACAAGCTTTTATTTAGTTTCACCTGTCCCGTTGTCTGTCGTTCTGTAATCAAATCTTGCAACTTAAATTTGATCCACTTCCCGGTTTCCGATTCAGCTGAAATTTAGAATACATGTATAAATCGGATGACAATGCAATGTTATTGTGATATAGAGCTGATCTGATGATGAAGCTGGAAGGTGGCCATAGGAACTCCGTAATTAAATGAAGCAACCATATCGAGTTTGAGCTCATTGGATTCGTCTTGACAAGTACTTTGATACTATATGGTGACCAGGGTCTGATGATGGAGCCGGAAGGTGGCCATAGGAACTTTATAATTAAACGATGCAACCCTATCGAGTTTGAGCTCATTGGATTAGTCTTGACGAGTACTTTGATACTATATGGTAACCAGGGTCTGATGATGGAGCCGGAAGGTGGCCATAGGAACTCCGTAATTAAACGATGCAACCCTATCGAGTTTGAGCTCATTGGATTAGTCTTGACGAGTACTTTGATACTATATGGTAACCAGGGTCTGATGATGGAGCCGGAAGGTGACCATAGGAACTCCGTAATTAAACGATGCAACCCTATCGAGTTTGAGCTCATTGGATTAGTCTTGACGAGTACTTTGATACTATATGGTAACCAGGGTCTGACGATGGAGCCGGAAGGTGGCCATAGGAACTCCGTAATTAAACGATGCAACCCTATCGAGTTTGAGCTCATTGGATTAGTCTTGAAGAGTACTTTGATACTATATGGTAACCAGGGTCTGATGATGGAGCCGGAAGGTGGCCATAGGAACTCCGTAATTAAACGATGCAACCCTATCGAGTTTGAGCTCATTGGATTAGTCTTGACGAGTACTTTGATACGATATGGTCGCCAGGGTCTGATGATGGAGCCGGAAGGTGGCCATAGGAACTTCGTAAATAAACGATGCAACCCTATCGAGTTTGAGCTCATTGGATTAGTCTTGACGAGTACTTTGATACCATATGGTAACCAGGGTCTGATGATGGAGCCGGAAGGTGGCCATAGGAACTCCGTAATTAAACGATGCAACCCTATCGAGTTTGAGCTCATTGGATTAGTCTTGACGAGTACTTTGATACTATATGGTAACCAGGGTCTGATGATGGAGCCGGAAGGTGGCCATAGGAACTCCGTAATTAAACGACGCAACCCCATCGAGTTTGGGCTCATTGGATTAGTCTTGACGAGTACTTTGATACTATATGGTAACCAGGGTCTGATGTTGGAGCCGGAAGGTGGCCATAGGAACTCCGTAATTAAACGACGCAACCCCATCGAGTTTGGTCTCGTTTGATTCGTCTTGACGAGTCTCCGATTGAAAAAGCTCTACGTATTTACCCAACGAATCAGCAGGTCAATAAACATAATTCAGCCGTTCTCGAACATTTTAGGAAGAATAATACACAAATGTTTAAAATAATAGCACAAAATCAATTAATTGATGGATCAAAAAAGAATGATCAGATTGATATTAATAAAATTATACACACGGTTATTAACAAAACAGGAGGTCTTCCAAAAGAACTAGAAATATTTGTTGGTGCTAAAGTTATGTTGAGGTCTAACGTTGACGTTGTTAAAGGACTTGTGAATGGAGCAATAGGTCACATCACTGAAATCATATGGCCGTATTACACACGTGCTCAACTTTACGATAGCGATGTACCATCGGTTCGCGTAGACTTTGGTAACGATGGCATTCACATAATACACCCTAAATCAGTTCAATTTCCTGCTAAATTTAATCACGGCACAGCTGAAAGAAGAATGCTCCCGATTGTCTTGTCTTGGGCTTCAACTGTGCATAAAATGCAGGGAACTACTTTAGATCATGCTGTTATTTATCTAGGCTCCAAATTGTTCGCTGCTGGTCAAGCTTATGTAGCTTTAAGCCGAGTTAGGTATTTAGCAGGTCTTCAAATCGAAGAACTTGACTGCTCCAAGTTGACGTCGAAGAAACCTTGTAATGTTGATGCATTAAAAGAAATGGATAGAATGAGAAACGTTACAAATAACTAACAAGTGATTACATAAATTCAACATTATTGATATTTAAATCAGTACATATTACATATCATGTGAACGAACTACGGACTTCATATAGTCCGTGGGCTAGTCGGCCTGAATCCACCATCTTTGATTGGCCCCCATTTTTGTTAGGTAGCACTTATAAATGGCAATCTTGCATTTTTGACGTTTTTATAAGCTTACCTAACAGCCGTGAAAAGGAAAATTTGTACTTCCTAATTTTAACCATACCTGTCATACAACGGAAATCTTGAAATAGCCTGTATGCCTATTAGCTACCACTTTGAGATGTCTATCATACTTTTTTAACATCCTTATGAATATGTCTAACTACTGTAAAAAGGACACTTGGTACCCCCAAATTATACCGTTTTCTAATTTCAGGCCGACTAGCCCACGGACTAATAACGGAATAACGCTGCTACGCGCTGCGAACTACGTCGTAGTAAATCTCGAATTAAAAATAGAGGTACTAAAAAGTTAAAAATAAAATTAAAGAAAAAAAACCTTTTTAAAAACAAGCTTTTATTATTTATTTCTAAAATGAACTAAAAAGTTAAAAATAAATTAACTCTAAAAAGAAATATAACACTTTGTAACTTGATTGTAACCTTTAACAAAAAATAAGCGTCTTCGTCTAGGACAAAATTATTCCATATTGTACAAATTTATTTAATTTTAACACTAAAACTTTTCACCATACATAATTATTCAATCTCGTCCCCCCTCTTTATCATAGTCTCCATTTATAAATGAAAGCGTGTTACATTGTGATAGCTTGAGGAAAATGTTGTGTTGTATTAAATGTAACACGCTTTCATTTATAAATGGGGACTATGATAAAGAGGGGGACGAGATTGAATAATTATGTATGGTGAAAAGTTTTAGTGTTAAAATTAAATAAATTTGTACAAT
Source organism: Thaumatotibia leucotreta (assembly GCA_025490895.1). Classification (NCBI taxonomy): domain Eukaryota; kingdom Metazoa; phylum Arthropoda; class Insecta; order Lepidoptera; family Tortricidae; genus Thaumatotibia; species Thaumatotibia leucotreta. The sequence continues at coordinate 15,369 of JALPQI010003760.1, read as the reverse complement.
ATGGAATAATTTTGTCCTAGACGAAGACGCTTATTTTTTGTTAAAGGTTACAATCAAGTTACAAAGTGTTATATTTCTTTTTAGAGTTAATTTATTTTTAACTTTTTAGTTCATTTTAGAAATAAATAATAAAAGCTTGTTTTTAAAAAGGTTTTTTTTCTTTAATTTTTTATCATACAAGGCAATGAAATAGTAGTACGTCTTAATAAAAATAAGGCTTTCATAAGAAAATCAAGATTTGTAAGTCTTAAGTTTTAGATTGTCCACCGGAAATCGTCCACCCGAACATGGGTTTGCGTTTGACCCAAATAGATGAAATAAGTTCGTAATTCCTATGTATTATGGGACCAGCGAGAAGACAGCAGAGCAGACAGACATTTGAAAGTTTGAAAGAAATTAGTGGTTGCAACGTGCAGTAAATGGACACCCGGACGTTCCCGGACGACTCGTACGAGGGCGCCGTACAGCCGGTAGTTGAGTCGTGACGTTAATATGAGTAATATTATAGCTATGTCACTTGGTAAGCAGTCCTGCCGCGAACCATTATCAACTTCTCTTTCGCACTTGTATATTCGTCCATAAGCGCGACAGGGAGGCTATATATTTCAAAATTATTATAGTACAAAATCGCTAAATCTTACGTAGAAAGCAAATGTTATAAACCTCCGCCTTCCTAAGGGTGCGGCTCCACTGACGCGGTGCGGAGCGGAGCTGTGCAAAATTGACCAATTACACTCTTCAAATTCAAAATTCGAAACACTGTGATGCGGATATTTTAAAGACAAACGGGTCTTAATCGCGTAGTCGCAGGCAGTCTGCCTGCGACCACGGGTGTAACTGTAACATCATGCTCGAAACGTCAGGATATAATTAAACGTAAGTTTACGCGATTAAGACCCGTTTGTCTTTAAAATATGAGTGATAATCGTGAAAGTTTAAATCAATATACTGTGATGCGGTCTCATTGGCCGAGATCCCACAGCTCCGCTCCGCTCCGCGTCAGTGGAGCCGCACCCTAAACCTATAGGGCAACGTATCAGTCCTACCGCGAATCAGGACCGAGATGTTGCATCCCTCTCGCACTTGTGTATTCGTACATAAATGTGACAGGGAGGCAATAACGTAAACAAAAGTCTTACGTAGAAAGAAAATGTTATAGCTATGTCACTTGGTAAGGTGTTGCCTCTCTTTCGCACTTGTATATTCGTCCATAAGCGCGACAGGGAGACTATATATTTCCAAATTATTAAAGTACAAAATGTCAAACTTAAATAAAAAAGTCTTACGTAGAAAGCAAATAAATAAATATTTTTGGACATCTTTACACAATGTTACAAACCTCCGGCTTTCTCAGCGTTTAGTGCAAAGTATCAGTCCTACCACGAACACGACTGACATTTTACATTCCTCTCGGACTTGTGTATTCGTACATAAATGCGACAGGGAGACAATAACGTAAAATTCTGTGTAAAGTCTTACGTAGAAAGCAACCCGCCAGTGTTATAAACCCCCGGCTTCGCCAGCCTATAGTGCAACATCGCGACATGGCTAAGCAGTCCTGCTGCGAATCATTATCAATATGCCTCTCTTTCGCACTTGTATATTCGTCCATAAGTGTGACAGGGAGGCAATATTTCGAAATGAATATAGTACAAAATCGCTAAGTACTTATTACGTAGAAAGCAAATGTTATAAACCGCCTTCCTAAGCCTATAGGGCAACGTATCAGTTCTACCGCGAACACGACCGACATGTTGCATCCCTCTCGCCCTTATGTATTCGTACATAAATGCGACAGGGAGACAATAATCTAAAAAATAGCTGTAGTCTTACGTAGAAAGCAACCCGCCAGTGTTATAAACCCCCGGCTTCGCCAGCCTATAGTGCGACATCGCGACATGGCTCCGCCGAGCCGGATCTTACGTATTAGTCCTACGGCGAACACGATCGATATGTTGTATCTCTCTCGCACTTGCATATTCGTAAATAAGTGTGACAGGGAGGCAATAGATTAAACAAAAGTCTTACGTAGAAAGCAGCCCGCCAGTGTTATAAACCCCCGGCTTCGCCAGCCTATAGTGCAACATCGCGACATGGCTCCGCCGAGCCGGATCTTACGTATCAGTGCTACCGCGAACACGATCGACGTGTTGCATCCCTCTCGCACTTGTGTATTCGTACATAAGAGCGACAGGGAGACAATAACGTAAAATTCGGTGTAAAGTCTTATGTAGAAAGCAACCCGGGATGCATAGCAGAATGTGCAGGTCGCAAAATGTGCAGGTTACGTATAATGAGCAGATCGCATAATGGGCAGATCGCAAAATGAGTAGATCGCAAAATGTGCAAATCTCACAATGAGTAGATCGCAAAATGTGCAGATCTTACAATGAGTAGATCGCAAAATGTGCAGATCTCACTATGAGTATATCGCAAAATGTGCAGATCGCAAAATGAGCAGATCGCAAAATGAGCAAATCACAACACATACGTCACTCTCGCACTTATGCACTTGTTGGAACGGGACGGTCGTCTTATCCTAGCAAGACATGTCACAAAGGACCCCGTGCCTAAAGTATGGAAAATGTGGTTTCAGTTAAATGGGCTGGGATTTCGATATTTTGTAGACGTCAGTGCTCTGAACAAAAGTCTCTATGAGTGCTACCACGGTTTCCGAGACCCTGTCAAAGTTATGACTGATTTTACATCTACCCTCCTCCTATGAGTTGAGATTCCGATGAAATAAAAAAATAAGGGTAAAATAAAAGAAAACAGCGTCAGAGTAACTTATCCATGTAAATTCTAGATTTTTATTTTTTGTATTCGTGTTTGATTTTTTTATATGGGATTATATATTTTGCATGTTACTTTAAGCCTATTTCAAATGCAATGTATATTGTTTATGAACGTTTATAAAGAGGCCATCCGTTAGCACCAGAATGCCCAGGTTTTTATGGTGCTGAATGGTACTGCAATGTCCCGGAAGCATGCCCTTAGTCCTAAAAACCGAACTACACGGACTCGCCAAGAGACTTCCTCTAGGAAAAGGTTCCCAGGTTAAGTTCAGGTGGTCCGGTTCCGAGGGGCTCGGCTCTGCTCAGGCATTTTACACTCATGACCTGCCGTTTATTTATTTTATTTAAAGATAGTCCATTGGATTGCCAGGTCAAGCCGACTGCAGATCAGACCAGCATATACGATAATATCTGATCTGCACATATTGCGACCTGCACATTTTACGATTTGCACATTTTGCGACCTGCACATTTTACGATTTGCACATTTTGCGATCAGCTCATTTTACGATCTGCACCTTCTGCGATTTGCACTACTGCACATTTTGCGACCTGCACATTCTGCTATGCATCCGATCTTACGTATTAGTCCTACGGCGAACACGATCGACATGTTGTATCTCTCTCGCACTTGCAGATTCGTACATAAGTATGACAGGGAGGCAATAACGTAAACAAAAGTCTTACGTAGAAAGCAACGCGCCAGTGTTATAAACCCCCGGCTTCGCCAGCCTATAGTGCAACATCGCGACATGGCTCCGCCGAGCCCGATCTTACGTATCAGTCTTACAGCGAACATGATCGACGTGTTGCATCTCTCTCGCACTTGCAGATTCGTAAATAAGTGTGACAGGGAGGCAATAGAGTAAACAAAAGTCTTACGTAGAAAGCAACCCGCCAGTGTTATAAACCCCCGGCTTCGCCAGCCTATAGTGCGACATCGCGACATGGCTCCGCCGAGCCGGATGCGGGTCGTCCTGCCGGAACACGGCCGCGATGTCGTCCGGGTCGTACACGTGCAGTAGCCGTACGCCCGGTCGCTCCCGGACGAGGGCGCCGTACCGCCGGTAGTTGAGCCGTGACGTGAATATGAGTAACATTATAACTATGTCACTTGGTAAGCACAAGCAGTCCTGCCGCGAACCATTATCAACCTTTCTTTCGCACTTGTATTTTCGTCCATAAGCGCGACAGGGAGGCTATATATTTCCAAATTATTATAATACAAAATCAATTTTAAAATACCCTCTATATGTATAGTTTTTATTACGTTAACTGCTTGCGAAATAAATATATTTGTGTAGTTTAAATAAGTTCTCATGTAAGTGAATTGTATATTCTTAGTGAGAATAAAGAATCTTAAACCTAAAAATCGCTAACGTAGAAAGCAAATGTTACAAACCTCCGGCTTTCTCAGCGTATAGTGCAACGTATCAGTCCTACAACGAACACGATCGACATGTTGTATCTCTCTCGCACTTGCAGATTCGTAAATAAGTGTGACAGGGAGGCAATAGAGTAAACAAAAGTCTTACGTAGAAAGCAACCCGCCAGTGTTATAAACCCCCGGCTTCGCCAGCCTATAGTGCGACATCGCGACATGGCTCCGCCGAGCCGGATGCGGGTCGTCCTGCCGGAACACGGCCGCGATGTCGTCCGGGTCGTACACGTGCAGTAGCCGTACGCCCGGTCGCTCCCGGACGAGGGCGCCGTACCGCCGGTAGTTGAGCCGTGACGTGAATATGAGTAAAGGTGCATTCAGAGTATTACGAAATTCGATCGTTACACAAAACATGATTCGTTGATTTCGAAGAGAGTGGGGGTTAGAATAGCGAATGCTCGTTTGGTCTAAATGCACCTTTACATTATAGCTATGTCACTTGGTAAGGTGTTGCCTCTCTTTCGCACTTGTATATTCGTCCATAAGTGTGACAGGGAGGCAATATTTCGAAATGAATATACGTAGTACAAAATCGCTAAGTATTACGTAGAAAGCAAATGTTATAAACCGCCTTCCTAAGCCTATAGGGCAACGTATCAGTATCAGTCCTATGAATGCGACAGGGAGACAATAATGTAACAAATAGCTGTAGTCTTACGTAGAAAGCAACCCGCCAGTGTTATAAACCCCCGGCTTCGCCAGCCTATAGTGCGACATCGCGACATGGCTCCGCCGAGCCGGATGCGGGTCGTCCTGCCGGAACACGGCCGCGATGTCGTCCGGGTCGTACACGTGCAGTAGCCGTACGCCCGGTCGCTCCCGGACGAGGGCGCCGTACCGCCGGTAGTTGAGTCGTGACGTCAATATGAGTAACATTATTAAATTAAATTAAAAAAATTAAAATTATTTATTCGATCTTAAAGTTTTTAGTGACATAAACTGCGCTGGCGCCTCTTTTTAAGTATGCAAGATACTTTGATAAGAGAGCACCGCATTATAGCTAGGTATAGTAAGTATGTCACTTGGTAAGCAGTCCTGCCGCAAACCATTATCAACGTGCCTCTCTTTCGCTCTTGTATATTCGTCCATAAGCGCGACAGGGAGGCTATATATTTCGAAATTATTGTAGTATTTATATAGTCTTACGTAGAAAGCAAATGTTATAAACCGCCTTCCTAAGCCTATAGTGCAACGTATCATTCCTACCGCGAACCACAACCGAGATGTTGCTTCTCTCTCGCACTTTTGTATTCGTACATAAATGCGACAGGGAGACAATAACGTAAAAATTCGGTGTAAACTCTTACGTAGAAAGCAACCCGCCAGTGTTATAAACCCCCGGCTTCGCCAGCCTATAGTGCAACATCGCGACATGGCTCCGCCGAGCCCGATCTTACGTATTAGTTCTACGGCGAACACGATCGACGTGTTGCATCCCTCTCGCACTTGTGTATTCGTAAATAAGTGTGACAGGGAGGCAATAACGTAAATAAAAGTCTTACGTAGAAAGCAACCCGCCAGTGTTATAAACCCCCGGCTTCGCCAGCCTATAGTGCGACATCGCGACATGGCTCCGCCGAGCCGGATGCGGGTCGTCCTGCCGGAACACGGCCGCGATGTCGTCCGGGTCGTACACGTGCAGTAGCCGTACGCCCGGTCGCTCCCGGACGAGGGCGCCGTACCGCCGGTAGTTGAGCCGTGACGTTAATATGAGTAACATTATAGCTATGTCACTTGGTAAGCAGCCCTGTCGCGAACCATTATCAATATGCCTCTCTTTCGCACTTGTATATTCGTCCATAAGCGCGACAGGGAGGCTATATATTTCGAAATTATTATAATACAGAATCGCTAAGTCTTACGTAAAAAGCAAATGATACAAACCTCCGGGTTTCTCAACGTATAGTGCAACGTATCAGGATGCTTAGCCAAGTTGCCAATCGCTAGCGCTTGGTAGCGTATAGTAGTTTTCCGTCTCTGTCATTCTTTCATATTAGTGCGACAAAGACAGGTAGCTGCCTTTCGTTTACGATTGATGATTAAGCGTTAGCGATTGGCAACTTGGCTAAGCACCCAGTCCTACAACGAACACGACCGACGTGTTGCATCTCTCTCGCACTTGCAGATTGGTAAATAAGTGTGACAGGGAGGCAATAGAGTAAACAAAAGTCTCACGTAGAAAGCAACCCGCCAGTGTTATAAACCCCCGGCTTCGCCAGCCTATAGTGCGACATCGCGACATGGCTCCGCCGAGCCGGATCTTACGTATCAGTGCTACCGCGAACACGATCGACGTGTTACATCTCTCTCGCACTTGTGTATTCGTACATAAGTGTGACAGGGAGGCAATAGAGTAAACAAAAGTCTTACGTAGAAAGCAGCCCGCCAGTGTTATAAACCCCCGGCTTCGCCAGCCTATAGTGCGACATCGCGACATGGCTAAGCAGTCCTGCTGCGAACCATTATCAATATGCCTCTCTTTCGCACTTGTATATTCGTCCATAAGTGTGACAGGGAGGCAATATTTCGAAATGAATATAGTACAAAATCGCCAAGTACTTATTACGTAGAAAGCAAATGTTATAAACCGCCTTCCTAAGCCTATAGGGCAACGTATCAGTCCTACCACGAACACGACTGACATTTTGCATCTCTCTCTCACTTGTGTATTTGTACATAAATGCGACAGGGAGACAATAATGTAAAAAATAGCTGTAGTCTTACGTAGAAAGCAACCCGCCAGTGTTATAAACCCCCGGCTTCGCCAGCCTATAGTGCGACATCGCGACATGGCTCCGCCGAGCCGGATGCGGGTCGTCCTGCCGGAACACGGCCGCGATGTCGTCCGGGTCGTACACGTGCAGTAGCCGTACGCCCGGTCGCTCCCGGACGAGAGTGCCGTACCGCCGGTAGTTGAGCCATGCGTTCTTGTCTAGCGAGTTGGCGTTGTAGTCGCCTGGAAAAGTTTTATAGCAATGTTGCGTTGCGAGATTTTTAAATAAAAAAAACGGCCAAGTCCATGTCGGGCAATTATAGTCATTATAGTTGCCGATATCTAAGAATAAACATTTGATTCATTCACAAAAAAAAGTTTATATATAAGCCTTATACAGGGTGGTCCAAACCTTGACGTCAAAATTTTTTTTTAGATTCCTCACGTCATGAGCTATCTGAATATACCCCATGTATGTTAGCCGACCTTTTGTAATTTTCAAGTTATGAATTTTTGAAAAAGAAATCTGGAATGAAGAAATTTATGAAAATTATTATTAAAAAAAACTATTAGGTTTTTTAACTAGTTTCTTTTTGTAAAAGTATTACTACAAATAAAGCATTTACTGACAAAAAAAATAGCGTCCTCACTATAATACAAGTGGGATAAAAAAATACCAAATTCAAAAATTTACGCTAAAAACGCATCAAAATAGCATTAATGTACTTCAATAAAAAAATAAAACATATCGCAAGGAATTTTCATATTCTAAAGACCGCCCTAGACCTTGAGCCTTCGCAAAAGCAAAAAAAAAGTGATACTTAATGATGAGGGTTTTTCGGAGTAGTCGATCAAATAAACTTAAAAAAGCTTAAAATTTTAAAGTAGTAAAAAATTACTTGAATAACTACACAAATTGAGTTTTCGTGATATTTTCTGTCTTTGTTTATTGATAAGAACAACAAAACAGAAAAAAATTTAGTTTATTTTTAAATTAAAAATTTAGAAGTTTTTCTTAAGTTTGTTTGACCGACTACTCCGAAAAATCCTCATCATTAAGTATCACTTTTTTTTTGCTTTTACGAAGGTTTAAGGTCTAGGGCAGTCTTTAGATTACCAAAAATCTTTGGGATATGTTTTATTTTTTTTATTTACGTACATTAATGCTACTTTGATGCGTTTTTAACGTAAAATTTTGAATTTGGTATTTTTTATCCTACTTGTGTCAAAGTGAGGACGCTTATTTTTTTGTCAGTAAATGCTTTATTTGTAGTAATACTTTTACAAACAGAAAATATTTAAAAAACCCAATATTTTTTTTAACAATAAATTTCTTCATCCCAGAATTTCTCTAAAAAAAAAATTTACGACGAAATTGTAGCTACGAAAAATCGGCTAACATAAATACATGGGGTATATTCTGATAGCCCATGACGTAGGGAACCTAAAAAAAAATTTTTGACGTCAAGGTTTGGACCACCCTGTATATATATAGCGACCCGCCCCAGCTTCGTAGTACCTACGGGTACTATACCTACATAAAAACTTTCCTCTTGAATTACTCTACCTATTAAAAAAAATCTCATCAAAATCCGTTGCGTTGTTTTAAAGATTTAAGCGTACAAAGCACAGAATTAGATTTGGATAGAAGAAACAAAGTAAAGTAAAGTAAAGTAAAGTAAAATTTTATTTTTAAAAACAGTCATTAACAATTACATTTTGGTGGATCACACTAGGCAGAGCCTGTCCCGTGACTCCACGGTTGCACATTATATTAAAGGTATCATTTACATAAGCAGTTCATTCATTTTTATGGCGGCCGAGCGTGTCAGATTTTGTACTGAAGTTGTTACTTGCCTATGATTTTAAATATGTCTCAGGCCCTTGAGTATTAATATTTTTTGTGTTGTTGCAATTAATATTACTTAAGGAGGCATTATTAATGTTTTTGTTCACTTCAACTTACAAAATTTGACGCCCGAAAGCTGCAAGCTGCGATTAAAGACGGACAACTCAGTGGATTTCACTGAGGTCATTTGACACGCTAAGTAGATACGTTTGCTTGATCTATGGTATATATGACACCTGTGGTACAAAGGGACATAGGGACAGAAAAAGTGACTTTATTTTATACTAAGTATGTAGTGATGATGACGTTAAGATTAAGACCGTGTGGTGACGGCATGCAATAAGAATACATTTGTAACCCCAACTCCTGCGGGTGTCGTAAAAGTCGACTAAGGGATTGAAGTGTCACTGACCATTATTTGATAAAAGATTGATGATGGGCAGCAGCGTCATCATGGATACACGACTGCGATCGCCAATCCGCTTGCCCAGCGTACTGATTATGGACATTTACTTCCTAATGCTTCTATACACATAGTTAATAGGAGAGGTCTACGTCCAGCAGTGGACAATAATAGGCTGATGATACACATTTTAGGATTACATCAAAATAAAAAATCTTCCCCACTTTTACGTGTAGGTACTGTACCGGAAATATATGTACATATTTTTTATATTTTATTATATTAATTTGTCGACAAGACCAAGTTTACCTGTACCAAACTGCAAATTTCTAGTAACGGCCAATGAGCTATGCTGCGAACAGACAGACGGACAGACAGACATGTCGAAACTATAAGGGTTCCTAGTTTCCTATGGAACCCTAGCTTACACCTCATCGATTTTTGAAGAGTAGGTAGTTCTTCGGAAACTTTAAAGGACATTAAATTATTACATGTTTCCCACAATGTCGTAACAGATGTGCTTACCATAGAAAAAACTCTGGTTGTCACGGGGTTCGAACCCGCTTCCTCTGGATTGCCGGTCCAACGTGCTTCCAATTACACCAGTGACCTTCCGTCGATCACAGCGAATTTAGTCAATGGTATTGTGAATTGTGAAGCTAACCAGCGACGTCACATGACTTATCACATGTTTCAGAAAAACTACTATAGCTTCTGCAGTTACTGCGATAGTTATTCATGTGATAGTTGTTCATGAGAATAAAACTGTGGAATCAAAATATTCCGACACAAAACTTTAATGGTATGAACTACGGAGGAAACGTTTTTATTGGAAAATTATCTGCCCGGCTCTTAAATGTTAACTTACCGATTAAAGGCATATACTTATGCAGTGTTCCAATAACAGGGTAACTTTTAGGCCCAGGTATATCCTCGTAAGCTTTTGTTTTTCCAACACGATCGACTATCCGATCGGCCGTTGAACTCAACTTAGCGTTTGCGCAACTAACAGACCCTACTCTCTTCATACCACGCACAACTTTTAAAGATATTTTGTACATTTCACTGGTATTAGTTATAACTTATAACTAAATATTTGTTTAAAGCTGAGCAAGCGTTAAATACGAGGCGCGGACTGATACTGAGGTTCATATTACCAAGTCATGGCTCGGAAATAAGATGCGCATTGCAAATAAAGAATAAAAACTGGCCCCTTGACTTTAATATATGTAGATAAAAATATGTATTCAAGCAGAGCGATCCTGAATTGTATAATAAATTTTCAATCGCTATCGATTTGACTATTTTTGAAAGTTTACAGTGCATCGTAATGCACCACATGGTGTTTTTTGTCTGAGAATAACTATTAATAGGTACGTACTTAAGTAGACTCGGTATAGTAGGTACAATCGACAAAATTGTGATCTACCACTTTTCGACTCTATTCGATGGTAATAAAGTTGATGGCGATATGTATATGTAAAAAGAATAAATTAAATATGTGTTTACTGGTTCATATATTTTATTGAAGTAATTTGTTTAAGTTTTCATTTTACAAGACACCTCTGTTCGATGTCAGATTTAAATATATGTAAAAAAGAGACATTTTATTAATCAGCCAATTAAAAGTATGAATAGGTTTCATACATTCTCGGCCCTTTTGAGAAGAAAACATAAATATTAATTATAACAAGTAGTACTAACTGTATTACTCAATACTACAAACTAAATAATATAATTATGTAATAGGTAACAAAATAATTTTGTTTATTGGCCTGGTGAAGACACCTTTCTGAGTCTTGACTTGTACAGATCGTACCAAATTGTCTGATGAATTTTTATTAACAGAAATAACTTTACCCAGCGGCCAACAAGCAGGCGGAGTAGCTTCATCTTTTAATAAAACAATTTGTCCAATATCTAAATTAGACTTTCTCTGCAGCCACTTGCTTCTTGGTTGCAGCTCACTTAAATAATAATTATAAAATTGTACCCAAAACTTTTGTTTTATTTGAGTAATTTTTTGATACATGTTCAATCTATGTTCTGCTTTATCTATGAGACTAGGCTCAGGAATGTCTGAAATTGGAGATCCAATCAAGAAATGAGCAGGTGTTAAACAAACAATATTGTCATTATCAGGGTCGCGTTTTATAAAGTTACAATTTACAATTTCGCTGTTTGCCTCTCTAACGCACGCACATATTGGCTAGAAAGAGAGGCAAACAGCGAAATTGTAAATTGTAACTTTATAAAACGCGACCCAGGTACATCGAAAACTGAACATAATGGTCTAGAATTCAGAATTCCTTCTATTTGAACGAGAACCGTATAAAAGAACTCATAAGTCAATCTGACATTACCCAAATATCTTTTTAATAGGCTTTTTACAGATTTAAATCCGGCTCGAAGGACCAAAGATGATGGCGATATGTATATGTAAAAAGAATAAATTAAATATGTGTTTACTGGTTCATATATTTTATTGAAGTAATTTGTTTAAGTTTTCATTTTACAAGACACCTCTGTTCGATGTCAGATTTAAATATATGTAAAAAAGAGACATTTTATTAATCAGCCAATGAGGGTTTTCGATAATTTTTCTGCCACCAGGGCGGCGCTTCGTACGCACCTGGTCTCGACAGCTGTCAGGTTCATACTATTCATAGGCACCTGGGCCTAAAATATTGAAATTCTATTTTATTTGGAAGAGAATTGATTTTGTAATGGATTACGACTAATACATGGTCGTCGAACTGAAGATTGAACTCTAAAACAGGCGCTCAAAGTCACTGGTATTCAAAATAATTACTATAACTTTGTTAATTTCATGAGAATTGACTTGGAACTATTTTATTCATTTATTTTAGGTAACAATATGACTAAAGTAATGGTTTTCAGAATAAATAAACCTATAAATATGTTGAAAATTAAATGCGCGTATTTATTTTGACAGTTCGTTATATGGTCGCCTCAGTGCTGCCATCTCACCTCCCCATAGCGGCAGAAAAAGTATCAAAAACCCTCATTAAAAGTATGAATAGGTTTCATACAAAAGTCAAAATGTAGACCACATTTTTCGTTGACTGTACATGCGGAAATAGCACATAATTATTATTATGTACGTAATTATCTAGGTACTTACTTATTCTTATACATTTTCTTAGATACTTATTTTGTTTAAAGTTGTTCCTCACTTTTTTGACAGACTTCTCACTTTTTTATCAAGGTTGTTGTTATCCTTCACAATCTTCACGTAGAAACCAAATGTCGGACCGGCCCGGGACGAAGCCAGAATGGTCCGGTGTGAGTCATTCTTGCTTTACCAACCGGCATTTAGGTATTCATGTTTTTAAACAGCCACATTATTATTTTATTTAGAATTTGAACGCACCTTCAGTAATTGTCAGTTTGAGTTTTGACATCTCAAATCAAACGTTGGTCACTGACGTCACTGTCACTGTGTCACTGACAAGATCAGCTGATTTACAAATAAATCACTTCAATAATCTTTAAAATGTATTGAATTAAAGTTACAGTTTTTACTATGAAACAGCAACCCAGTTAATAAAATAACGCTTCATGCTTCATACCTACTTTATGAAAGTGTTATTACGTTATAAAATGTAATATGTCAAAGTGGCAAATAACCTATTCTCGCTTTAATATTGGAAAATATATCAAAATTCACAGTCAGCTAGTCGTACCGTAACGAGTTCACGAAACAAACATGATTAACATTACGAGAACGATGGTTAAATGTCTAAAACAAGGAAGCATACGTCAAAAGCAGGTAAAACTTCTCAATGCTAGTAGAAATAATTCTGGAAAAGCTATTCTTGGAATAGAGACATCCTGTGACGATACAGGCTGCGCCATCATAAGCCACGATGGACAGTTACTATCAGAAAGCTTACACTCACAGAATCTGATGCATCTCCGGAACGGAGGCATCATACCAGATGTAGCTCAAGATTTGCATAAAAAGTACATCGAACCTACTGTAAATAATACTTTGGAAAAAGCAAAGTTGTCAATGGAAGATATTTCTGCCATTGCAGTCACTCTAAGACCTGGCTTGGCTCTAAGTCTTGTAGTCGGCATGAAATATGCTAAACATTTAGCAAGGCAGCATGGAAAACCAATAATTCCGATACACCACATGGAAGCACATGCTCTAGCAGCGAGAATGCATCATGATATATCTTTCCCGTTTCTAGTCTTGCTTATATCCGGAGGACACTGTTTATTAGCTGTTGCTCAAGACGTGAATCAATTTAAATTACTAGGACAAAGTACAGACATAGCACCCGGTGAAGTATTTGACAAAGTCGCTAGAAGAATGAAACTACGAAACATAGCAGAATATTCTAAAATATGTGGAGGTCAAGCTATAGAATTAGCCGCATCTACAGCTACCAATCCTCATGTATTCAAACTCCCACTTGCAAGGGCAGAGTATAGAGATTGTAACTTTAGTTTTAACGGCTTAAAAACCTCTGTTATACATCAACTGGAAAAGAAAGAAAAAGAACATAGCATTGTAGCTGACAAATTGATTCCAGAAGTTAATGACTTGTGTGCTGCCCTGTTAATGGCTATTTCTAGACATTTGATTCACAGAACACAGAGAGCTATAGAATTTTGTGAACGAAATAACCTCATACCAAGTGATAATAAACAACTTGTTGTGTCTGGTGGAGTGGCATGCAACAATTACATTTTCAATGCATTAACTTATTTATGCACTGAATTAGATTACAAGATTTATAGACCCTTGCCAAAACTATGTACAGATAATGGTGTTATGATTGCATGGAATGGTCTGGAAAAGTGGAGAAGAGGTATAGATGTTACTACAGATATAAGTAAGTTAGATATTCAAGCTGCTAGTCCTTTAGGAGAAAGTTTAATAGACAAAGTGGTTGATGCCAAAATACCAACAAAACTTATGAAAATAAAAATTTGAAAATGAATACTCAATTGTTTTCACTTCCCTGTTGTGTACCTACATTTTAATGTTAATTATTAAGGTGAGAAAATTAATTCAAAATAATGGCGCGATCGGCGCCACAGAACAGAAAAAACAGTTTTTGTTATTCCGTGGTCGGCGCAAAGCTTATTCAGTAGGACAATAGGCCTACCATGAAGTTCGTAATCCACAATTTTCGAGCAGCCCTTTCTGTCACACTAATGACGAAGAGAAATGGTTGAAATGTAGGAATTTCGAAGCTCACTATAGTAAATAAATAGACAACCATCGACCTGTATTTTATTTTTCATCTATTTTTCTTTATGACACTTACTCTGTCTAACAACGTTAGTCAGTAAATAAAGACGACAGATTCTAATTTTCTATCGGCAGCCAAATCTTTGCGCCTAAATATAGTAAATATGTTGAATTTGCCGCCCTTTTTCTACTAACAGACATTGTTAGACAGAGTATAATAATTATTGGCTCATAAAATATTGAACTATTTCTTTTTATCCATCATATTTCGTCTCATGTAATATATTTAAATATTAACATTAAACAAGACAACAATAGACTGACAAACCAACTTTGGCAGTAACAGTAGGAACAAATAGCTATGTGCATCTCTTTTTTTGAGTCAATAATAATAAGTATAAAGAGACGGAATAATTCTCTCTATCTGTGCCTGAAGTGAATAAAATCCTAGGCAAATTATATTTTGAATTTGAACATTGATTTCACTTTCAGTATCATTTCAGTATTTATTAATTAATTCACTCACCATAGACACGATGTGAGCATGCAATCAATCGGTCAAACGGTCACACGGTTTTGACAGTACTTTGACGTGTGACATAAACTGAATGAATGACTTGAGATTTGCTTGAATGCATTACATACATTGGAGTGCATTGTACGGAAAAAATAGAGTATTGCATTATAAATAACATTACAAACCTTTGCACTTGCCAAATTATGTCTATGAGCGTAACCTTAACAGCGCAATAGTCTAGAGTGCATTAGTATCGAAATATTAAATTATCTCTCAAAATGGAGATTTTGGAAAGAATTTATCGCAACATTCGAGGGCAGCTGTGCGGTCTGCCGGCTGCAATGCCTAAGGCTGTGGATTTCGTCAATAAGTCAGTGCAAAAAGTGAAAATACCACCATTTACAAGGGACAATGTGTTGTA